>NDGM010901902.1:0-12208 GCA_002564305.1 Octomys mimax
CAGCCCCGCCCCCTGGTGGGCTGAGCTGGCCACACACACACACACACACACATAAATAAAGATTTAAAAAAAAAAAAACAAATAGAAAGCTAAAACTCACCCAAACCTAAGGTAATAGTAGTGTGAAGTATATTTCACTTTTACAATTAAGTTAACAATTTGTAAAACTACTTTAAAAAATAATAGTTGAAACCTCAGCCACCTACTGGGTAAGTCCTAAAATTTTATATTTTGTTATTCAATAGCAAGTGATATTTGTTGTTTGATTAATAGAATTTCAGTAATGGAAGATGTAGTAGTATTAATTTAGGATATCTATAAGCCTGTATAGATATTTTTATGGAATACAGATTCTGGCATTTTTAACCCCCATGTCCATTCCAAATAAACAAACCTCTGACTCAATAGCAGTGTAAGTGGTTGGGCCATGTGGACATATAACCCAAGGACATTAATTACACAGACTGGGCAACAGCCTATGATTTATTAGGTCACCTTTCAAATATAAGCTGACCCAATCACTTTCCATCTGGTATTATGTACTGAAAATTTACAAGGTGATCCTGACAATTGTGGAATCTGAAGGAAATGGGACAGTAGAGCCTTTGTAGACCATGCAAGGAAACCAGCAGTAGGAAGAAAACAATACTGAGGATATGTGGAGAGAGGACTGACACATGGGGTGAAGGGTGAGTGCCTTGTAATTAGTCAGTTCTGGAGAGAACGAAACCTCCATTTTGATGGTTTTCCTAACTTCCATTCTAATTTCTTTGAAGTTTGAGTATATTGGCTTACAACCTGTCATAAGAATCCTACACATCTCTAAAATGTTCATATTTATGCTTTAAATTTTTTTTTACTTGCCTTGAGCCTACTTGAAAAGAAAGATAATGTTAAGACAGAAAGTGATTTGTTAAACATTCTTATTTTACAGAAGCAAAGATATCCAAGAAAGTCAAGTACCCTGACTAAGTCCTCATAGTTTTCAAGGGTTAAAAACTATTATTATAAAATTTTAGCCCTATGAGAAAAATTCCAGCAATAATTTTCTTTAATGGGAATTACTATCAAATACATTAAGTTGTATCAATTTGAGGTACTATCTAAATGTGTGATTAATGAAATTGGCATCATTATATGAAGGAAAAGTATTGGTAAAAGTCTCAATATCAAATAAATATTTTATTTATATTCTTTACTTTGATTTATAATATTAGGATATGGAGCAGCTTGTATTTTCATGGCAAAAGCAAATCTCTTTAGAGATGAATATCATACAGTACATCTGAATAAAAATATTTTGAAAATGAAAAGAAATGAACTAAAGTTTAAACAGTTTACAAAATTAAACCAACAAAATCTGTCACTTGTACAAATATATTCACTTTCTGGAGTGTTTTTAAGGGATGCAAATGGAGCTAAAGCTGCATTAGCTATGAAGCAGGGAGTGTACCACAGCCAAGATTTTTAGAATAAGTCAGCCAACATTAACCAAGTCCCTACTGAAACATAAAATGTGTGATCTAATTCAGTAAACACCACTGGAAAGTAAGTCTAAGGAAGGAAAGACATTAAATATCTTTAAGTACTGAGGCCAATTTTTAAATTGGGTGTGGAAAAGTAGTTCAACTATAATCTTCATCATCATAATGATGAACACAGAGGTGTACTTGTAAGCTCTCTGTGAGAAGGAAAGGAAACAATCAAGGAAAATATTTTCAGCAACCACTAGAGCCCTAGACTTGCATTAGGTAGAATGTGTGTCTAAGGAGTAAGATATAATTTAACCCTCAAAATGTTCCTGACTTCTCTCACTGTTGAGGTCATTTTTTTGTCCAAATTAAAAGCCAGTTTGGAAGAAAGCATGTACTTTATGTTAGTAGGCCTCTACCAAATCACAGCGTGCAAAATTACTGCCAGCTAGAGTAGGCTTATACCTATCTATGTTTGACTATTATGGACAAGGTACCTTGCTCCCACTGCTCCTTTGAAACAAGTTTTCTTACAGAGAAAGCCTTAAGTTTGAAAGAATGAACATTTTGGTAGGTATTCTCCTGGTCATCTGGAAGCCAGTGTTCTCGCTTCCTTCCTCCACCACCTACTAATTCAGCCTCTGAGGAAACCTTCTTCATTCTTTTTTATTATTTTCTAATGCCTTTTATGTCTGCATCCATCTCAACCATTTTGTTCTCACTGCTGTTGTACTGAAAGCTATCACAGGGATGGCAAGATAGCTCAGCAGATGAAGCACCTGCTTAGGCAAAAGCAGAAACCAGGTTCAATCCCTGGTACCTCATGCTGCCTGCCAGGCCCACCCCCAGGCACTGTACCAAATACATAAGAAAAGAAAGTTATCACTAATTTGCATCTGAATTCAATTACAACCTCCTCACCAGGCTTCCTGTGTCCAGCCTCTCTTCCCACTAACCTACCTTGCACACAGTGGCCAGGTTCATTTGTCTGAAATGCCACTTTCATCTTGTGTCTACCTATTTCCTCTGTGTTTGTGTGTGAGTGTGTGTGTGTGTGTGTGTGTGTGTGTGTACTGGAGAGTGAACCCAGAGCCTTTGTAGTGAGCTACATCATAGGATATATATATATATATATATATATATATATATATATATATATGAAATTTCTTACCAAGTGCCCTGGCTAGGGTCAAGCCTGTCATCCTCTTGCCTCAGCCTCCCAGACTGCTATGATTATAGGCCTATATAACCACCCCCATCTATCTGATACACTTCTAATTTTTTGCCTGCTATTACAGTTCCCTTAAGTCAAAATGCAGATGATATTTCCAAACATATTTTTCTTACACAGCCTACTAACATTTTTCAAACGTTTTCCACATTTCCATTTACATCTGAAGTTTCTGTTCACATAGTGTCGTCCAAACATAAATGTACTCCTCAGTCCCCTTAATTGATACAATATCTAAATTTTATATCCTTTGCAAAGTTTTCCTTGATTAGTCCAGTCCAACAATGAGTGTTTGCTCTTCTAACTTCAAACTACTCGATTTTTACTCATTTTAGCTCTAGATTTTCTAGGGTATATTTCCTCTCACTTCTTTCAGTAGAAAAAGGAACAAGGATATTAAATGGTGAAACACACTAGGGTGTAAGCACCATGCAAGCCAGGAGACTAGTTGGAAGGTTATTATAGTCTTGCAAGCAAAAGATAGTGAAAGCTTGAAAATATCCAGGCCATGGCAATAATAAGAAATTAATGGGTGAGTCACATTGCAAAAAAAGAATTAAAGGAACTTGATGATGGAGGAGAAAAGGGAATCAGAAAGATGAATAACAAATGAGTTGAAATTTTATGGTTGAATCATGACATTAGAAATTAAAAGGCAGCATCAAGCTGGTTTTGTAAAGGTGGGATTGAACTGTTTTGTTCTTAGACTAAGTGAGCTCATGGTAGGATATAATAGGTGGTTAGGGAGAAAAGAGCTCATAAAAAAGATTAGAGCTGGTGATACAGGTTGGAAAAAAAGCAGCTTATAGGTATTTGAGGGAATTATGATTATAAATTCATCACTACAGAGACAGGGTAAAGAACAAGGAAGAAGAACAAAAGAAGAAGATCCCGTGAAGACACCCAATCAATAAAAAGGGGTAAGAAAGCATAATGAACAAAGAACTTGACTACAATCAGAGAAAAACAAAACAAAACCCTCAATAACTCTGATAATGAAGATATCAGTAGCTGCTTGTAATTTGCCAATCTTAGGGACCAAATCCATCTGTATACGATGCAGGATGGCCTGAATGATAAGGCAGTGGAGGCAGTGGGTGCTTGGCTCTGTATATAATATGGTGAAAATGTCACAGTTACTATAGGGAACAGAGAAAGAAAGAATTCTGATACAATTACTTTGATGTATCACATGGTAGTACTACTGAAATGTATGATTTAGAAAATGAGAATCTAAGTACTAAAGTTAGAAGGTCTAAATTGATATCCTAGGTCTGTCACGTTGAATTTGTGTAAACTTGTGCCATTTATTTAATGTCTCTGCAATTCACTTTTCTTATGTGTCAATTGCAGATGCTGAAATAATGTCTAGTTCCCTGTGTTGTTTCCAAGATTAAGTAAGTTAATATAAGTCATGTAGTTGGGATATAAAACATCTTAAACAACTCTTAGCTGTATTGTAATGGCCATTTTTATTATTACATGATCTATTTCATATACTGCTGTTGACAGACACTTGCACTTTTTCTAAAAGTCATTCCAAGTTAGAGCCATTGAAAACCATCTCTGCAATCAAAGTGCTTTGAAGAACTGACACTCAGATGACATAGTCTCAAACTCCAACAAATGAACAAAATAATGAATTGTTTGTTTTATACTGCTATAATACAATACCCCAGACTGCATAATTTACACTAAACAAAATTTTGTTGACCCACAGCTCTAGAGCCTAGAAAGTCCAAGATTGAAGGATTTTCACCTAGCAAAGGTTTTCTTGCTGTGTGAAAGGTGAAAGAGAAAGCAAGACAGAGACAAAAAGATTTTCAACTCGTTCTACAACAAGGAAGCCACTTTCAAGATCAATCTATTCAGGAGAGCAGAGTCCTGATGGCCTAATCATCTCATAAAGTTTCTTTCTCTTAATGCTATTACACTGACAATTAAATATCAACATAATTTAGCGGAAGACAACCACTGAAACTGTACCATAAATTACATTTGTGATATTTGGAAACATTTTGTGTGGACTTAAAGAGCCTGAAGACAGTTCATATGAACTACCTATGGCTTTTGCATGTAAACTTTAACATGTATGATGATGTAAATGAATAACAGGGCACATAAAAATGCCTCATTTAATTGGATTAGAGAGTTTAGTAAACAACAATAAAGGCAATAGTTCTTATTATGCATTCACTTTATAATAATATAATATTGAATAATTAAAATATTCCATGTTATTTTTCTGGGCTATAGAGCACATTCATTGAAATGTGAATAGAATGAAAGTCAACTAGTTGAAAATTGTTTTACAATATAAATTTTATGTATTCAGATTCAGTACTGTATCTCTCTCTCTCTCTCTTTTTTTTTTTTTTGAGGTACCAGGGATTGAAATCAGGACCTTGCACTTACCAGGCAGGCAATTATTCTACTGAGCTCTCTGTCCAGACCTTCAGCACTGTATATCTGAAAATAATTTTTCTAAGGATAGTATTTTTCATGCAGTCATATAGCCCATTTTTTAACTTGCTGAAGTAACACAATTTGTTGGGTACTATCTCAACTTTATTATTTATGTTTATTATTTTGCTCTCCTCCCACTAGTCAGTAAAATAGAGGAAGTGGATTTTCCTTCTATGTAAATATTTTTGTCTCTACTATGATAAATATGCAGACATTAGAAATATCTTCTACATTACAAAGAAGCCCATAGAATAGATATTCGTTTGGTTATTGTCCTCTTGTTCTCTTGTTCTCTCTCTCTCTCCCTGTCTCCCTCCCTCCTTCCTTCTCTCTCCCTCCCCCATATAACTCTGTCTTTCTCTCTCCCCCTACCCCATTCCTTGCTCTCTTCCTGCTACTAAAGTTTCATTGATCCAGATCACAATGAAAAGACTTCTCATTTCATTATTTAAATACTTCACTTAAAATACAAAGTAGAGATACATGTAGACAAAATGCACAGTAATTTAACTAAAATCTTCCAAGGAATGCAGGGAACACAGCAAGTAAACTCAGTCTCCTAAACCTTCCACATCTCTATCTAGGGCTACGGATATTTTTCGGTGATGATCGAAGTAGTGGTCCAGAGACACAGGGTACTTCAGTTGCATAATAACAGGTGTTTAAGGACACTGAAAATGTTCTCATCAGCATAGAAAATCTTTCATTTTAGCAAGACAAGAAGGAAAACACAATTTAGAAAGACTTCCTAACAATTTGAAAATACAAGGAAACCTTTGAAACAATAGGCCACATAGTTTAAAAAATCTCTTTATAAATATAATTGTTATATAGGTTTCCCCTTAAAATAGAGTGATCATGTCAGTTTTCTCTACAAATGCAGGACATTCTTACCACTTTATTTGTTGGCTGTTTCCTTGCTTTCTAAGGCAAATCAAGAAAATACTGGAGCAAATCTTTCAAGTTGTATTTGGCACTTGAGGTGATTTATTTCAACATTTGGTTGTTATATTGGTACTGCAAGTATACAACCAGAAGAGCAAACTCTTAAAATTCCTAGCACAGTGAATGCCAAAGCCTGAGCACATCCACAAAAGATAAACCATTTAGTTCTGTCCCCTAAGGCTGAAGCAGCCTAAGTGTCAGTCCAGTTCAGTATAAGTCAGACAGCACATCTCTTTTCCACGGAAACAGGTATTCATTTACTCTAAGGCATGAACATGTTTTTTTTTGGGGGGAAGAAAATGTTTATTTAGCAAGACCAAGAATCAAATAAATACCAAAAAAGAGAATGCAGGTTGTGGGAAATTTTTGTTTTTAAATAAACCATTTCTAACTCTTGTGAAACACTTTGAAAGTTGGGTTTTTAAGCTTCTGTCAGCTTTCTGGAAACAGATCCAGTTGGAACCCAGCTTGTATCTCAAAAATCTAGCTGTACAGTTTTTTCTACGTTTTTATTACTGTACCTCATTGCAGAAAATAATAAAGATTGAACTCTGACCCAATTACCAAAGAGAGTAACTAAACTCATGTTTTGGCTCACTGTATCTTTTGAAAACAGTACTTGGATGTTTTAGTGCTTAATGAGCTAGTATTTTGGTTTAATTGTGTTTTGATGTCATTTCCATGCTTTGCTAGTGATTCTATATAGAGATTGAATACATGGTACTTTAGTGACCTCATTTCATATAAATTTCCATAAAAAACTAAAGTAAAATAGTTCAAAAAATCTTGGAAGCAGCCTATATGTCCATCAACAGATGAATGAACAAAGAAAATTAACTTTTATGCACAGTAGTATACTAGTCAACCACAGAAAAGGACAAACTTGGAGTCATTTATAGGAAAATGGATATAAGTTGAGATTATGTTAAGTGAAATAAATCAGACACATAAGCTTAAAAATCACATGGTTTCTCTTCTCTTATATGAGACACTCAAAATATAAATAAAGAGAAAAATAAAAGATAATAGAAAATAAGGAGGTAGGTCATTTATAAAAGGAAAGGGGACAAAAAGATGCAGTTACAAGGCAGCCAGATAGCTCAGCAGACTAAACCATCTGCTAAAATGGTGCTTGAACCTGTCTCAGCGGCCAAGGTTCCATACCCAGCATGTTGTGTCCCACCCACCCCTGGGGCTGGATGAGACAGTGATTGAGACTAGGCATGGTGGCACATGCCTATAACCCCAGCACTTCAGAAGCTGAAAACAGGAGGATCACTACAAGTCACATCTGCATAATGAGACCCTACAGTTTCTGTAGACCCTGTACTAAAAACATAAAAAAAGGATGTAGGTCCACAGGAGAAAGGGAAGAAGGAGGGATCAAATAATAACAATAACAATAATAATAATAATAATAATAATAATAATAAATGAAGACATGCTACATCCAAATAATACTCTGTATATGGAATGTAATTATTTTGTACTTCTATCATGTACCAATAAAAATAAAATGAAGTAAATAAATTTTTTGAAAAATCTATTTTGCGGTCTGTGGTACAGGTCATTAACACTGTGTCTGTCTGGCAAGCACAAGGTCCTGAGACCTCAATTGAGATATTACAGGAATTTTCTTCTATGAAAAACAATATGTTACTATCATTATCAATTCAAATTTAAATAGATTTCAAAAAAATAATTATACAGAAGATGCAAAAGCAACCCCCAAAACACTCAGCTACCTTATCTTTGTTAAGGAAGCCAAACACCTTCACTGGAAGAAAGATAGCCCCTTTAATAAATGGTGCTATAAAAATTGGCTTTCCACATGCCAAAGATTAAAAGTAGACCCATGTCTACCACCATGAAGTAAACTAATGTCCAAATGATTAAAGACCTAAATATTAAAACTGAAACAATAAATCTCCTGGAAGACAAAACAGGCAGAAACCTTGAAGACATAGATACAGGCAGAGACTTCATGGACAAAATGCAGACCGTATAGGAAATACTGCAGAGCATCAACACATGGGACCGTACTTTATCAAAAAGGGCTTACACAACAAAGGAAACCAGCAACCAAGTGAAAAGACAACCCATAAAGTGAGGAAAATTATAGCCAGTTGTCCCTCAGACAAAGGATTTCTATTGAGAACATATAAAGAATTGGAAAAATCAGAATCCCACTAATTTAAAAACCCAATCCACAAATGGGCATCTGAGATGAATACACAATTTTCAGATGAAGAAATACAAATTTCAAGTGAATACATGAAAAAAGGTTTAACATCATTGGTCATTCATGAGATGCAAATTATAAAAAAAAACCACTGAGACTCTATTTTACCCAAGAAAGAATAGCTATCATTAAAAAAAAAAATCAACTGATAACAAATGCTGGCAGGGCTATGTGTTGGAAAAGGAACACTTTTCCATTGTCAGTGGCAGTGTAGATTTATGTAACCACTATTGAAATCAGTGTGGAGATTCCTTGAAAAAACTAGAGTGGAGATGTCATTTCACCTAGCTATTCCCCTCCTAAATATCTTCCCAGAATAATTAACATCATACCACAGCAATATATATGCACCCATGTCTATATTGGCACAATTTGTATATATGATAGGGTTGTAGGAGAAAAGTAATACTTCCTTACTATTTGTGAGAGTGTAGACTGCTACAACCACTGATGGAAATCAGTGTGGAGATTCCTTTCAAAACTAGGGTCAGAGGTCCCATTCAACCTGGTTATCCACCTCCTCCTTGGTTTCTTCCCAGAAGAATTAACAACATCATACCATAGAGATATATGTGTACCCATGTTTATAGCAGCACAATTGTAATAGCTAAATCTTGGAAAGCACACTAATGCCCATCAACCAAGAAACATTAGGGCCGGTGAAATAGCTCAGCAGACTAAGCACCTGCTTTGGTAAGTGCAGGGACCAGGGTTTGATCCCCGGTCCCTCATTCCATGCCAGCCCTGCCCCTGGGGTGCACTGAGACAGCAAAGGAATCTAGGCGTGGTGGCTCATGCCTGTAATCCCAGTGATGGGGAGGCTGAAAACAGGAGGATCACAGGTGAGCCAAAGCTGTGTAGTAAGACCCTGTACCATATACATAAATTGAAAAAAATAAACAGGTGTAAAAAAGGTGGACTTTTTATACAATGCAGTACTACTCAACCATAAAGAAAGACAAACTTGAGACTCTTATACATAAATGATACAACTTAAGACCACACTCATAAGTGAATAAATTAGATACATATGTGTAAACATCGTATTGTCTCATTCATGTGAGAAACTGAATGGGTAAATAAAACCAAAATGTTCAATAGATATTGTGAATTGGGAAGAAACTGTTCAAAAGAAAATACAAGCTATGATGGGTAAAAGGAGAAAAGACATAAGAAGAAAAGACAATTATATTTATGTAGAAAATAGTTAAGATAGTTATACAACTAGTTCATTGCAAACAAAGGTTTGTGCTAACATTGTTTGGACAAGATATCATGCCTATATCTTGTACTTTTTTTTTTCTTTTTTGTGTTCCAGAAATCAAACACAGGACCTTGTCTTACCAAGCATGTACTGTACCACTGAGCTACATGCCCAGCTTTACATCTTGTACTCTGAATAACTACTATGAACACAACCATATGCAATGTATTAATTATTGTAGCTTTCTTACTAACTTATTTTGAAAATCTATTTTATAGTTATTTTTATTTTTCTCTTTAAAATAAAAATTAAATAATTATGTAAAACCCATATGTGAGTTGCGATTTCTACTTACATAGTGTACCAATGTATGTGATCTCCTTTATTTTGTACAATATTATGGCATAGAAAATATTGCTATTACCCCTTCTTACAGCAAAGGAGTCTAAAGCACAGAATAGTAAACTAGCATATTCATGATGATGAACCTGGAGAACAACAGACTAGGACTTGAAATAGAAGTTTGCAGCTCATTCTTCCATATATATGCTACATTCAACAATTTTAAAAATCTAAAGATGTTCTATATTCCTCTGTCCATGCCTTTATGTCACTCAAGTGAAATTTTAGTTTAAAGGCATCTTGCACATAGAGATCCCTTAAACACATATTCTACATTTAAAAAGAAGATTCCATAAATTATCCTCATAGACAAAGGTAAGGGCTTTAATCTACAGAAGTTACACTATTTGTGTTTTTCGAAAGTCTCAGAATCTGAGAAGTTGGCTTTTTAGGCTGACACCTTCACATTACTCATGAATGGACTTTCTTGTTCCTACTCACAGAAAAAGCTAAAGATCACCTATCTGATTATCTATCTTACTTGATTTGTACTACTATAAAAAAATACCTTAGGCCAGGTAAGATTCCAACAGTATAAGTTTATTGTTCATAGGTCAGAAATTCTGAGCATAAGGTATTAGTAGATTTAGTGTATAATAAGGATTTTCTTGTTACTTCAAAAATAGTATCTTATTTTTCTATTTTTTTCTTTCAAAGATAATAAATTTTTTAGTTAAAAATGATACAGAATTTCAAAACAAGGTGATAGGAAATCAACGATTGTTATATTGCATATTGTTGTATTTAAAGTAGTTGTAATGGCATCTTCTTGGAGTGTCTTCACATACTAGCTAGTGAAAGGTATAAACAATCTTCCTCATACCTCTTTAATAAGCACAATGATCCCATTCATGAAGGCTCCACCCTCATAACCTAAGCATTTCCCCAAATCTCTACCGCTTAATAGCATTGTACTTGGAGTTATGTTTTAACATATAATTAGGGGATACATATAGGCTATACTGTGAACTGTAAGAGTTTTCTTACTAATTAAAAAAATTAAGTATATCTTACATTCACAGAAAAAAATGCGGACCCATTAATAGATGTTAAATGGCAAGTCAGAAATCTTTATTTTTTTTTTTAGCTAGTTTCTACTTCTGTGAGGTCTTTTATTTTTTAAAAAGGGTACATAATAGTATTTAAACAGAAAAACTGTAAGTGATACAGATCTTTTTTTAAAGGAGAAACTAAAAGATTAACTTCCTCATCATCAAGTCTTCCTCAAAGAGACTGTACTTCCAAATCCTTTCTACCATTCGCAAATTTCCTGTGTTCCAATAAAATGCTCGAAGATTTTAAAAAGAAAAGGATGTCTTTGAAAATCCATCAGAAGACACATTTATAACATAATATATATGCAAGTTAAATAGTAAAGTATATTTTTTCATAATTCCATTGTATGCTATCAACCCACTGATGCTGTCCAGGTATAAAATAAAAATCAGGACATTACATCAGAATTATAGTATGTAGCTCCTGACAATAAAATTTGTATTGTAGCCTGGAGATATCCACAGACCCATTTGCAAATTAGCTTTGTTCATATATGAAGACATAATTGTTTCAAAGAAGAGTGCTTTATTGCTTTGACATGGGAAGGAGCTTAGTAATGCAAATAGAAATATATTTTTGACTTTGGATAGCAGAAAAAATAAGACAAGTCCTTAATTATCCAGGGTTCATAGACTAAGAATGCTTGGATTTCAAAAATTTGAAAGAAAAATAAATAAATTAGAATAAGTTTGAACACAAGAAAACAGAAATTTTACTTTAATAATTAGGTTTTTGTGTCCTACTGATATAGAAAGTAGGAATAACAATTCATTCCTCTGCTCACTCCCATAAAGTCTCATAGTAAATGTTTATGGTTCTTTAGAATTCTGGAGCCTTATTAAAAAAAAACAAAAACAAAAAAACAGGGTCTTGTGACTTAGTTCAGGCTGGCCTCAAACTCATAGCAATCCTGCTGCAGCCTCCCAGGTGCAGGGCTTACAGGTGATCATCACCAAGTCTGGCTTCTGAAGCCTTAATTTTAATGGTAAAACAGTAATTCTACTCTCAGTTGTATACATAAAAGAAATAAAATGTGTGCATGCATAATAAATTGCATATGAATGCTCACAGCAGCAGTATACATAATAACAAAAAGTAGAAGCCACCAAAATGTCATTAATGGGCTGTTGAGATGGCTCAGTGGTCTAAGGCACCTACTTGGAACAGGCTTGCCGAAGCACAGGGACCAC
>NDGM010902445.1:0-16209 GCA_002564305.1 Octomys mimax
GATAGCTCAGTAGAATAAGCGCTTGCCTGGCAAGTGCAAGGGCCTGAGTTCAATCCTTGGTTCTGTGAAAGAAAGAAAGAAAGAAAGAAAGAAAGAAAGAAAGAAAGAAAGTTAAAGAAAAAATAAAGAAAAAGAAAAATTCTAGCACAGCCTGGGCAATTTAAGCAACGGATAGCAAGAGCTTGTGCATGAAAAGTGTGTGTTCAATTCCCAGTACCAAAATCATACCATCATCATTACCATCATTATCTTAACGGCACCCTCCCAGGCGGCTGTCCAAGTGAGACGATGAAGTTTGAAAAGAACCTGGCTTGTAATAGCCACCTGAGGTCCACAGATGCTGTTGTCCCCATCCCTACAGCCTTTGCAAGTGCTTTAGAGTGCAGACCCCATAGCAATGGTGCAGTCAGCTCAGCTGGGGCAGAGCTGAGTCAGATGGGGACAGCCTGGCCTGATCCCCGCCCAGGGGCTCCATTCAGCCTGGGTCCCTGCCGGGCTGAAGATCCATGAGGTGGGGTGGGACTTGCTGGAGGCTGCACTGTCCTTCCTGAGCAGCAGCCACCCAGCCACTAGGGATGACCGTGGAGTCTGGATTTCCCAGCGCACCTTGAGCCTGGGATGTTGCTCTTTCCCTGGCATGGTGGCTGTACCTGCAGCAAGTGTGATCCCAGCTCCTTGGCAACACTGTCCAGGGGCCCGGTGCGGCTCGGCTGTCCCCATGCGTCTCCTAAACCTGGACAGAGAAATAAAACCACTAAGTGGCAGTGTCCAGCAAACACAAGGGTGCAGAGGCCTCCACACATGCACCACCGTCCTAGGTATCCGCACCAGCCCCTTGCCTAGCAGGCTCAAGTCTGTGTCCTCATAGTCCTCCCTTAGCCCTCTGAAAAAAAAGGAAGACAGGTGTAATAGCATTTATCAGTAATTCCCAGAACTTGAGAGGCTGAGGCAGGAAGATTGCCCTGAGGCCAGCCTGCTTATATAGTGAGTTCAAGGCCGGCCTGGTTTATAGTGAGATCCTGTCTCAATATAGATATAGTGTCTTACAATACATACATACAGATAGATAGACAGACAGAATATGCCCCTGTGCCCTGAGCCTTCCAGGCCAACCACTCCCTCCAGTCACCCAGCTCTGAAATTGCCATTTTATTTGAAACACCACAAAGTAATCTAATCTGCTTTGAAACTGGGCATCCTCATCGCCAAATGGGAATACCGATTTGACCCATAAATATTCCCTCCAAGGACCTCCCTCTCCTGATTGCTGGCAGCTCTGCCTTTTCCCAGAGACACCTAAAAGCCACTTGCATCCCACAGCAGCTTTTCTAGATAATAGAAAGAATTCCCGCCAAGATGCCCCTGGGGATCTCAGCACTCCCAGACTCCTTCCCTGGCTGCTGTCCTCTCCTAGAGCTCTGGGCTCTGAAGAACCCCAGGTGGTGACAGGCACACTGGGACTGTAACTGGGAAGTGTCCTCACCAAATCAAACCCTCCAAAAGCACCAGCCCTTCCCCAACACCCAGACACCACCAGAGACTTGCATCAGAGACCCTGCTCCCAGCGTTCAGACCAAGCCAGAGCAGGCAGAGGAAGAACCTTCGCCCTCTCCCTGAACCCTCCCACTGGCAGCCTGGGCCAGGCCTCTGTAGTTAGTGCAGAGTGGCAAAGGCTGGAGAAAGGCTTCCTGGCCTGCAGCCCCAGCCCCACGGGCAGAGCATGCCTGTGCCCTCGTACACTCAGGGGTGCAGGACGCATCGAGGCTAGTGGATGAGGCCCTGATGGCGCATCCTCCTGGAACTGCTGCCCAGGTTTGTGCCCCAGTACCCAACCTCAAGTCAGGAGCCACTAGGAATGGGGGCGGGGGGCGGGGGGAGATGCGCAGGCTGGGAAATCTAGTGGCTGGGGGGCAGTCCAGAGCCCCCTGGGGCAGCATGAAGTGCGTTTCTGGACAGTCATCTTACAGGCTCCCTGGGTCCCTGTCTATCCCTGTGGATGGCCAGGGCTCCCTGGATTCTGGATGTTACATCCAGCTGAAAATTCACCTCCTGTCATAGGTGTCCTTTGCAGACACCTCTTGGAAAATATTTAGCAACTTTTTAAAAAAAGGATGATCTTTAATATCTGCTCCTGGATTTTAGGAAACAGGAGATAATCCTGATTCCTAATCCACGAGGAAGTGCTGACTTCCACAGATCCCGATTCCCCAAACATGAGGGGAGTTCATTTTCCATGGCTCCTCTGCCTCCGGTGTATGGCACTGGCTTCATAACCCCAGGACATGGCTCCCACCCCAAGCTCCACCACTGTGACCCCAATTTGCTCAGGCCCTGTTCAGGAAGCCTGCTGGTGGCGACCCTTACCCCCATTTAAACCAAAACAGAAGAAATAAAAATGTAACTGGTCCCCAGGTTTGGATGAAGAATGAATTTAATAAAGATCCAGGAAATCTGCTTTTGGGAAATAAACACATGTGGCCTGGCAACTATGGCTCTCTGGGCTACCCTGGGTCTTTCTGGGTTTGCCTTTGCAGTTCAAAGGTGAGCACAGCCTCCTGACCTCTGGCTTCTTTCTCCCAGGATCCCCAGCTGGAAGGCTTGGGGACAGCTCTGTCTTTGAGAATGGTCCCCAGACCAGACTTCCTTGCTGGATTCTCAAGACCCTCATGAAGGCTCTGGCTCTATACACAATAGGTCCTGGACACACAGGATGATTTTCCATACAATTCAAATACCCAGGTATTGTTCACTTACATCACCATGCTTTTTTTCTGAGACTTCTGAAGGCTTCAGCTTTGCCAACAGAGATTAGCATGAATGCCCTTGATGGATCTGGCAGAAGGTAGCCTGGTGGCCCGAGACAGTTCCATCACACACTCCCGTCCTATGCCACTGCACCCCAAGGCAGTGACGCTGCCAGCTCTTCCATTAGGAACTACCTTGGGTGAGGTCTTTGCACTCAGCCCATAAAAATCTACTTTGGGCTGAATGCAGACTGAATAAAGTTTTAACAACAACAAAAAATCATCTTGGTACTGTAAAGCTGCAGGCACTCTAGAAAGGGCTCTGTGCATGTGGCCCTTGTTCAGCTCTAACAAAGGGATTTATTTATTTGAAAAGTAGGCGGGTGCAGTGAAAGGCTGGCTAAGCTTTTGGGGATGGTTGGTTTTTAGAAACAGCCCATGGCTGGGCTCTCCCAGCCCTATCTGCCTCCACTGGGCAGGCTGGAGATCCCAGGCTACTGAAAATTGCAGGGAGCCATAAGGGGAGCCTGTCTATGCTCATTTCTGCCAGTTAGACTCAAGGTACCCATGGCTTGTTCCCAGGGTTTATGCACTTGGTATCAAAAACCATCTTCTGCAAAAGCTGGCTAAATTTGATCTCTCCCCTCAGGCTACTTAGTCAATCATCAAATAGCTCCAGAGCAGCTAAATAGGACCCTAGCAGGTCGAAAATGCAGGTCAGAGGTAGTGGCCACCGGACCACAGATCGAAGGTGGTTTGGGAAGGGAAGGGAGCTGATTCCTGTCCTCCTCTGCACCAGCCGGCAGACCCCAGCAATGACCTTTCTCTGTCTCAGAGTGAGAACCTGGATTGGGTAGGGAGCTGGGGAGAGACAGCCACTCTTACACTCCACTCTCTTCAGCCTCAGTGACTAAAAAACAAGGTTAATAATCAGGAGACGCCTGTCTCCACCCGATCCTTCCACAGAAAGTTAGATTACATTGAAAAATCCAGGACAGATTTGGGGAGCCTCTCCAGCCCTACGAGTCTCACCTTCACCTACACATCCTTTAAGAGGCCCAGGCAGCTAGCTGCAGGGACTGACATCCAGACAGTGCCGAGACCTCTGATCCTTACTTCTGGCACTTGATATAGGATTGCTGTGGAGTCAGGAACCTGTCCCACCATCCTCACTCTCCCTTCCCTCTCCTGGCCAGCGGGGTCCCAGCCTCCTTCCAGGATAAGCATCCCGTGAGGGGATGTCCCTGCAGGTGTGTGCAGCTGGTCAGTTCGGGTGCAAGGCCATCCTTTGGAATGGACTTCACACCACTCCAGAGTGGGCTGGGGAACAGAGGGACCGCGGGGCTGCTGGGTCCTCTGGCCAATCAAGCATACAAGGGCATTCACAGAGAGGAGGCTGAGTGTGAAGGCTGTCGCCTCTCTAGCCTCTCCAGCCTCAGTTCACTGACAAGTGGGGTCATGGGCTTGGGGGCTCCTTCCTAGGGCTATCGAGTACCCTGAGCCTGTAGGAGGATATCTGGGGCTGCTGTCCTAGTAGAGCCTACAGCTTGTGCCTCTCATAAGCAATTCCCCTGGACCTCTTCTGCTCTTTCCCGGGTCCCTAAAAAATCCTCCCCCTGGAGCCTCTTTTAAGTCAACAGGCCAGACACAGATGTAGAAAGGGTACAGGAAGGACACCCCAAAATAATCTCCCAAGCTGGCAGACAAGAGAGGAGGAGACTCCATGTCCAGATGCCTCGGGTGAGGATCATGCTCGTGCGGATGTAGGGGCACAGTAGACACCAAGGCAGCTCCCTGTCTATGCTGTGGGGCTAAGTGTCCCTCTGATCCCCGGGTCCCTAGCTCACGCACCCGGCTCACACTCTGAGGCTGCCATCACCATGCACACCAACACTGACAAGGCTGCTGCCTGGTGTGAGTGCCGCTGCAACTGTGAGCTGCATTTCCTGCTGGGTGGCAGCCACAGAGATGGGGGATGGTTGTTAAATTCTACATTACTCTAAAAAATAAGCCAATGTTTTTTTCAAATATGCATGATCTCGGGCTGTGGTACAGACAGGCCTTGGGTCTAAGAGTCCACATTCATATGGGGGATTCCACTCCACCAAACCTTGCTAGTCAACCTCTTTTGATCCATGCAACAACCCAGGAGTACACCTAGCTCAACCTCACAGGGTGCTGTGTTGTGTTACTGAGTGGTGAAGAGACAACAGTTAAAGGGCTGCCAGGAACAGAATTTAAATCTGAAGGAATTCAGCCACTGGGATAATCTGGGACTTGAAGGCCCCTTCTGTGTGTGTGTCTGTCTGTATGTGTGTGTCTGTGTGTGTGTGTGTGTCTGTGTCTGTGCCTGGGTGCATGACATCTCCTTTTCTTTTGACTATACTATTTTGATAATGTAACACTATCCTTACAGTCCTCTTAAACACACACACACATACACACACACACACACACACACACACACACACACCTGTCTCAGATCTGCAAAACTGGAAGAGAGGACTCCCTTTCTACTTCATTCTTGAGCTGGGACCTTTGGAGGTTCCTTCTCCCCACCATCCCTGGCAGAAAAATCACCCCTTGCTCCACCACTTAGCACCAGCATGTGTATTACTAGGACGTCCGAGCCCCCCAGGCCTGGGGACGCTGGCCCCAAGCAGCTGCTTGGGGTAAGGCCAGGAGCCAGCAGAACACTTCAGCCCGTGCCTCCGTGAAGGGGCAGGGCTGCAAGAGGTACACAGCCCAGAGCCCAGGCACTGCGGCAGCCCAGCAGCCTGTGTTTACGCACTTGCCAACTGCCTAGTAAGTCACCCAACTTCCACATTCCAACCAATTCCGAAAGGGACTCTGCCACCCTCCTCCCAGTCCTATCAGCCTCCCCTTCTTAGTTCTGAGGCTGAAGGAGGCTGAAAGAGAGAAACAGTGTTCACCCAAAAACAGCGGGTCCTTAGGCTCTGGGCAGCTGTGCCGTCAGCCCTACATTTAAACTGTACCTAGTCTGGGACGCACCAGGAACCAGAAACTGGAGATTTGTGCCTACACTTGGGGGGGGGGGGTCTTTCTCTGTGTCTTCAACAGTGTCACAGAAACCCCAGGCAGGCATGGACTTGGTAATGCACCCATTTTACAAAAGGACTGAAGCCTTCAACCCACTTTAAATCTCAAAAGCTTTTGCCAAGCCTGAGGACCAGCGTGCTGGTGGGCGATGTCCCTGGCTCCCAGTCCTGGTGTGGGGACCTCTCTGAACTCTTTATGATGGTCTCTCCGTTACAGAAAAATGACAGACTGTAATCCACTGTCCCTGCTGTGGAACCTTGGGAGAGGGTTGTCCCGTCTCTGGCCACCAATTTCCCCAGGTAGGAAGAGTGTGTCTGAAGCTTTCCTTGGTTCCTTAGGACAGTGCGGGTCGTTTCCAATTTCCTCAGTGCTAAGCTGGCCTCCGGATTCCTCTTTACCCAGGGCTCCCACTGGCACTGGGCAAAACCTCACTTGGTGCATGCATTCCCTGGTATCTTTCCTACTTTCGATTTGCAGCTGAGAGCAGCAAGCAAACCTGGAGCTCCCACTGGACCAGAGTGGCCAAGACCCTAAAACCATTGTCCTGACCCCAACCTGGGTTCCCTAGGAAAAGTTTAAATCAATTGAAAGACAGTTTCATCCCCTTTTCAGTGTTACTGGGAGCAAGCATGTTACTTTGCATAACAGAGGTCTCGCTGAAAGCGTCCCTCTGTCCTTTATCCCTGGGGCTGACCTGAAGGGTGCGAGTGTTTCAGCCCAGAGGGCAGGTCCCAGAGGCTGTGTGGCTCCTCACAGGTTCAGGGCCATTTGCAATCTTCTAGAACTAAACCCTTTCCCAAATGCTGACCTCCTCCGTCACACTCAGGAGATTCAGGTGACCCCTGGATTAGGCAGCTCTTGGACACACCAGCGATGGCACCAACCCAAGCAAGAGCACCCCACGGGGACTCAACGCCCAGCCATTCTGGACCCCAACACCACTGAAAACAAACTTCCAAGACCAGATCCAGTCTGGAGGCCGGCGGCAGCACACGGGCCACTTCCCTGGAAATCCCCCAAACAACGAAAGGCTCACAATGAGCCTGGGTCTCCTCTTCTAGCTACCTGCCAATTTATTTGAAATCACTGGAAACACCGCACTTGCTCTTCTGACCATCGCTTTAACCACTCCCTGCCCCCCAAGGCTGGGGAGAAAGGAGACAAGGAAGTAGTTCTTAATGTGCAGCTAAGTGGGCTCAACTGACAGCCAGAGTGGAAAGGAGATTCGGCTCTTACAAAAGTGAATTCGCTTTCATTTATTTCCATTGAAACCTCAGCAGCCAGGAAGGATCCCTACTTCTCTGGCCAAGGGTTTACCTTTAGGCAGCCAAACAGCAATCGCAGGGACTGCAACTCTCAAGGCAGGGGGAGGGCAGAGGCTTCTACTCAGATCTGATTAGTAACCCGGGGAAACAAGCAACCACCCGGTCTATCTCACAAGTTCTGGATGTCCGTGCCCCAGAGGAGAACATCCAGTGTTTGTGTAGGCTGGCCGACCAGGAAGCTCCAAAGAGGCCCAACCACCACTCCACTGGAGAAGGTGACAAGTGCACCCCACACCTGGACAACACAAATAACAGGTGGGGTGGGGGGTGGGGGAAAGGAGTTCACCGACTTCGGGTCTGCGGCCTGGCTGGGACTGCTTTCAATGGAAATGTCCAGTGGCCCAGAGACACCTATCACCTGTACTTTGCAACCCTCCAGCATCCAGACATCAGAGGTTGTCTATCTAAAAACACTTCTCAGCACCAGGGCCTAGGGTTCTGGGGTGCCTACGAAGGCCTCCCCAGCAACAGGCTTCTTAGCAGTGTGTCCATATTTCTTAGCCAATCCTCAGAGACTTCGAAGCTGTGGCTTACAGGTCCCTGGCCTGGTGGCCACAGTCACCAGCAGAAGCTGGCTTGTGTGCAGGGACAGCCACCCAGCATGCCACTATTCCCTGCAATTCCCAGTCTGCCTGTCTGCAGGTCTCAGTGACAACTTTTCAGTCTTCAAAAGAAGTGCTACACTTGAATCTGTCATATTCAAAATAATCATTTTGTTTTCTGATGGGCTGGCAGGCGGGCAGTACTCTCACAAATCCACGATGTACGCATCCCAGCCCCACTCCTCAGCCTAAAGAAGAGGAATAGGAAAACGCAAACTGAGAGACCCGAGAGTGATGGCCTGGCTCCGTTCCACTAAAATGCTCAGCTAGGTGGACTCCACCCGCATCACCCAAGCCTCGAGGGGGTATGCTCCCAGAAAACACAATGAGCTAAACGAAGGGAAGGAAGGAAGAAGGGTAGAAGAAAGAAAAAGGAAAGATCAGGGAAGAGGCAAGGACTGACAAAGAACAATAGAAAAAAATGGGCAAGAAAGGTAGAGAAAAAAGAAAGAAGGAAAGAAAAATAAAATCACACCAGAATGGACTGGCATTAAAAGGAAGAAAAGAAAAAAGGATGGAAAGGAGGAACGAAAGGAGAGGGAGGGAAGAAAGGAGAAATAAAGGCTGCATGGATTGGTGTGCTATTGCCAGCTTTGAGGACACCTGTGCTTAGAACAATTCGTGGTTCCCCTCTCCGGCTCTGGACCAAGAAGTGGTTTGGTTTCCCGGCCGCCACGGAGAAGCACCCCCAGAATGGCCTCCCTGAGACGCCCTCGCCTCGACGCGGAGGCCGCGGGGACCCGCAACGGCTCCAGCTTCTCTTGTGGGCCGAGGCCCCAGGGCCCCTGCGCTGTGGACCGCCCGCCTGCGGCCTCACCTTCGGGAAAGACAGCGCGCATCTTCAGGTAGCTCGTGGTGAGCCGGATGATGGACGCTTTGTCCAGCTGCGAAGTGATGGCCGACGGCAGCGGGAGCAGCTTGGCCAGCTCGTAAAACTCGCCATTTTCTTTCTCCCTCCTAGTTTTGGCCGCATTCTTGGACTTCTCCTTCATCGCGCCTGGGCTCTGGGCATATTAGGTCGGGCCGCGCTCCAGGCCCGCGCGGTCTTGATGGAGAAGGGGGCGCCGCAGACAGGTGAGTCCGAAGTCCCGGGCGCCGGCCGCGAGCAGTCGCGCGGGTCCGGCCTGGGCGCCGAGACGCCTCCCCGCCGCTGCCAGCCCAGAGCTCCGCTCAAAGCGGCCGCGCGCCCTTCCTGCGCCCGGGCGCACAGTCCCGCGGCGATCGGGGCGTCCTGCGAGCTGCCTTCGTCTCCCCTGCCTCGGCTTGCTCTGGAGTGCAGTCCGCCGGCGAAGAGCGGCAGAGCTGTTCAGTCCTTTACCGAGTGTGTGCACCCGCTGCCGAGAGGCCCCTCAGCGCTGGAGGGCGGCGAGAGCGGCGGCGGCCGCGGAGCCATGGAGAGGGGTCGGAGGCGAGGGCAGCGCGGCGCAGGCGGCTCTCTGATCCTCGCTCCTCGGCTTCTCGCAGTGCCTGGAGACCCGGCGCCCGCTGGAGCGCGCGATCTGCTGCGCGGCGCACGTGCGCCCGGGCGGCGTTTGTTTATGGCGGACCCGCCTTCGGGCGGAGCGCGGGCCGCCGGGGCTGGGGGGAGGGCAGGGAGGGGAGGGACCGCGGCGGGGCGGGGGCCGCCAATCTCGCCCCGACCCCGCCGCGGCCTTGGAGTCGCAGGCGCGCCTCCGCGGCGCTACCTCCGGGGACTCTCCCGAGAGAGAGCAGCGCCCGCCCGGGCTCCGCGAAGTCGGGGTGAGTACGACAAGCGCGAGTGGGAAGCCGATCCAAAGAGAAAGACTCTCGGAGACCCAGGCGCTCGGGTGGGCGGCGGGGAGGAGCGAAGCAGGAAGGAGAACGGGGTGCCAGGGCCTCCTCTGGTTCTCGCGGAGGTCACTGACGGGCGCGGCCAGAGGAGGCGGCGCGACCCGCCAGCCTAGTGCGCTGCTGGGAAGACCAGGTCCTTCAAGCCGGCTCTAGTCCCACACCGGCTACGCCTCGTAGTGCGTGGGCTGAAAGGCACTAGCCAGAGGACGGCTTACCCCCGCATCCCCTACACGAGGAAATGGCTCGAGAGGCCCAGAAATGATCCTCTAACCTTTTCTTTTAGAAACACCGGAGCGAAAGAGCAGGGCTTGGGGCGCGCGACCGGGAGGGACGAACCAGAGAGCCGGGAGAGTTTGAGGCCTCTGCGCGCGAGCAGAGCCCCCTGCCCAGGCGCTGGCACCTGGGGGCCCTCGAAGCCACGAGAATTTTGGGGAACCGCACGTTGTTAGGTGGGCGCTCCAACGGGACGGGGCGCTGAGCCAGGGTCCCTGGGGACCGTTGGGGGCTCGTGTATGTGTGTCGAGGGGAGCCACGTCGAGAAAGGCTCACGCTGTAGACTCAGTCACTGAAAGATTCGGCTCTGTCCCTCTGGGTCTTCTGGTCGCTCTTGCCCGTCTCTTCCCGCTCCCGCAGCCCCGGGCAGATTTGGACTCGGAGTGCCCTGCACACCTCGCACCGGCATGCACAGAAGCCTAACCCTCCCAGGAGTCTGAGCCCTGGGACGCGGTGTCCCGCGAAGCTTCCCGGGCTTTCCAGAGGGACAAATGCGGGGTTCCTTAGGGGTGTGAGATTCCTCAGGGATCTCTTGGCCTTGTGCCCCCAGCGGTAGAGTTTCAGGAGTAGGGGCCTGCGGTTGTCCCATGGAAGACGGTGCCAGAGAGAGCACACAGAGACCTGGGCGGTCACGTACTGGGATTTTCCTTCCGTGCGCCGCCTGTTTGTCCTTTGGGCCCAAAGTAGCCTGCAGCTTACCTGCTGCCTGTTGGACCCTGGCCGGGTAATCGATCCCTTCTCCCTCCCATGAAGACCGAGCTTTCAACCCCTCTGCCTGCAATAGGCCGCCTGACCTTTCCCGGGGACCCTTGCAAGATCCGAAGTTCGAGGGCATTGGAGGCGCCGCGGCTTCTCTCTTGAGGCTTGACGGTGCGCGCGCACATCTGTGGGCTCAGCCTCTCCCTGCCAAATCCACCGCGTGGCCCACGCTCACAGGGACAGTGCTTGGACGCCGCAGGAACTACGCGCAGATGAAAAGCACTTTCCACGGGTGTCGCACACCAGGCTCCCCTGTTTCCAGAAGTGAGCGCAGGGTGAGGGGCCATGTGCACTGCACAAACCCAGCACCCCCGCCCAGGTCCTCTCCAGCATCCTGCTCCGCGTTGCAGTAGCCGGCGCTGAGCGGGGGGCTCCGAGTGAGGAGCGGGGGGGCCACCACGGCTTCCGCAGGCCTCGTGCCCCGAGTGCGCCCCAGCACCTCCGCGGCTTCGGGAGGATTTTACGGGAGTCCCACGCCCACAGGTTCCCAGCTTCAATTATGGACTCCAGAGAATTCCTCCTCGGCTTGAAAGGGATTACCCAGAACTCAGAAACATGTCTAAGTGGAAGGGGGAGACAGCCACATAGTAACAAGAATGAAAAGTTTTCTCAAAAGGAACTTCCCAGATTTGACACGAAAGCACGCCTGAGCTCTGACTACCGGGTGGGCAGCTGCTGTTCTGGCCTCTGCAGCACAAGCATGCCGGTGCCTGCTTAGAAAAGTAGCAAAGCCGAGAGTGTGAAGGCACTGAGATGGTGGATGTGGGTTGCTTCCAGAGCAAAGCCCAGCAGGCAGCTTATTAACCCCTTCCCCAAACAGGCAGTCACCCACACATAAGACTAAGGGCACCAACAAAAGTGCCTCACATGCCACAGGTTTCTCAATAGGAAAGATACTGATGACACCTGCTTGACTAGAGAAAGAAAACCTCTGGTCGAGACAACCTTTAGGCTTTTACTATCTGTGCCAGGGCCTGGGAACATGAGATCGGGACAACGAAGGCATGAGTGAGGCCAACAGGAATTTCTTTGGTACAGGGTCTCACTACATGGTCTTGGTGGCCAGCTTGGCATGACATGTGATACCAGGGATCAAACCCAGGACCTTGCGCTAGCTAGGGCAGGCACTTAGACCCCTGAGCTATCTCCGAGGCCCCAACAACAGGAATTCAAAGCACTATTTAAACTGGAAATGCCTGGCAAGCGCAAAGACCTGAGTTCAATCCCTGGTTCCGCAAATAAATAAATAAATAAAAACTGAAAAAGCTCCAAAAGAATGTTAATCGGAGTAATCAGGCATATGAGCAGTGACCATGGGTTGGACACCTGCTACATGTCCCTACTTCCTGGCTTAGCATGTGTTGGGCCCAGAGTTAAGCACCTGTCCCAGGCTCAAGTGCCTGGATGCAGCCAAGGACCTGTGCACCTAGGAGCCTAGGAGGCGCGTGAAGAGGGCTCACACTCCTGAGTATCCCACGTCCTAGAAATTTCCCTTTGGGAAACTGATGTGGAGGAAATTTCAGCCCCAAAAGGAAAGGGGTGAGTGTGGACTGCCCCCCATCTGTTTGGATTTTCCACTTAGATGCTCCACAGTTGTTCTTCCTGGGGAGCACACGTTCACCGGAAGCCCGACTGCAGCAGAAGGATCCATGAGTGCTTGGAATCAAGGATGACTGGAAGGTGTTCCCCATACCCCCCAGGCTCTGGAGGGCTGCTGCGGCTGCTAAACTGACCACACAGACCTGGTCAACAAGGAGGTGGAGAAGGGGAGAACCCCTTCAATTCCTGGCCCAGGATCTGGAACATCTACAGGGCAGTTTTGGAGAATTCCACATGCCTGAGCAGAGGCAACGAAATCTCCAACTGCGGAGATGCCAACCTGTTTGACTCATATGCCCTTGTCTACACAGCCGATTAATACTGCAGTTTCTTCAGCAATCCCCTTTTGGACCCAGCATCACCATTTGATGGCTGGGAGTCTTCTCTGTGAGAGCTATGGAAAGAATACCTCAGTTTTTCACCCCCTTTTTTTGTGTATAAGCTGGTGAGATGTCCTCAGCTTTCCTGGGGTCATTGCTATTCCCCAAAAGGATGAAAGAAGAACTCCAATACCACCATCCCACTCCCATTTGGTTTTGTTTTTAACACAATAATGTTTTTCCCTGGAAGATTCTTCTTTGGAGAAAGTCTGTATTTTTTAATTGGTAAGCTGTGCGATTATCTGATGATACTGCAGGAACCCAGGCAGATCTGCCTTCCTAGGTCTAGAGACCAATCCCTGCAGACCCAAAACAGAGCCAGGGCAGCCACTGTCCCTCCAGCGGAAGGGGAGGCCGTCTCCCACCTTCCTGGGGGCACCTCCTGGGCTGTGAGACGCTGACTGGGCTCTCTGGGATTCTGGAAGGGCTCAGGCAGGGCTTCCCCTTGGACTTGGTTGAGATCCAGGGGGCCACTGATGCACCTAACGGCTGCGGTAGTTACCACCTACTTCTCCTCTCTCAAAGCGAGCGAGGCATTTAGGGGGACAAAAACAGTTTATGTCACTGGTAATTAATTGCAGCAATTGGCAAACTTCCTGAGAGGACCAAGGAGAGCCACAGAAACTGCGCTTAGCTTCCTTGCGGTAGAAGCCAGCTGCAGGATTCTTCCAACTGTACTCTGGCAGAAGTGTGAGCCCTTTCCTTTTTCCTTCCCATCTCCTAAATCTCCACACTCACGCCCTCGTTCTGAGATGAGACTTCTGGGACTTCAGACGCCTGCTGGGGACCTTGAGGGTGTGCACGGAGCTCTGGACGGGCTCTGGCTGCTCAAGGCAACCAGAGCACCACTTTCTTTCCAAGGACTCTGGGCCAGGTGCGTGAAAACCTTGCCTCAAAATCCTGGCTCGAGGAGATGTAGTCTATCAGCCTCCAGGGCAAAACACTCCACATCTAGAAAAGTTCTGCACCGCTTCCAGCCAGCCGGGGCTGGAAGAGACTTCATTCCCCTCCCCCCCCACCCCCACCCCCACCCCCGTTGGTACCGAAATTCCTCAGAGGTTACATCAATCACTGCGTCCGGAATGAAAACCGATTAGCTTATTAATGATGTCGCTGGAGCCCTTCAGAAAACGCCAACCCGCGAAATCCCCAGTAAGAACTGGAACGAAACCCATCCACCTGAGATGGGTATTTCTGGGCTTCAAAGACAGCACGACCATGATAAGCTTAACTTTCCTACCCAGCATATGATAGTATTAGGCAGGCCTTAATATTGGGCTGACCACAGTACCAGACTGGCATGGTTCTGTAGAGCCACAAATTCGTTTCGTTTCATCTAGGGGATGTATTTGCAAAGCAAAAGTTTCCCCTCTTCTAAACAAATCTGTAGGAAGAGGCACTCTCATTTATTCTAGGATTAAGTGGTGAAAGACACAGAGAGGCCTGCTCGGGCTGGGTTAGCGCCCTCATTCTGGCCTGGGCGTGTGCGGCTGCCTGGAACCCGGGCCTGCGCACCTTCCCGCTTCGAGAGGATTTACATTTTTATTTTTCTCCTTTCTTTTCAAGGCCAGCATAGAAAGTGGGCTTCCTGTGAGGTGTGCTCCTTTCTGGGAACACACTCACGCCTCCCTCCAGTGAGAAGAAGGGTGGAGCCGGGCGAAGGTGGCGGGTTATCCCAAACTTCGCACCGCGGAGTGCGCTGGAGCGGGACTTGGAATCTCCAGGGTGGCGGGGCCACGTGGGTGTCCCAAGACAGCAGCGCTCTCGGCCTGTCCCTAAGGCTATACGCGGGCTTCGGGAGCTAAGGGCCACATTCTGGCTAGAAGCCTGGGAGCTGGCTAGGGGGAAGGGCGGGTTCCCATCCCCAGAGGCCTCCTGATTGCCGCAAGGGGCTGGGGTGTTGTGTGGGGCCCCCGAAGGGATTATTTGGGAGGGATTCTCCTGGATTATTTAGGAAGGATTCTAGTGTCACAATCCGACCGTTGAGGCCTGCCGCAGTCTCGAGATCCCCAACACCGTTAGAAACGCAGTCCAGGCGGGCTAATGGGCAACAAGGGCGAAGTGCGTATGCAGCCTCCCGGAGCACAGCTGAAGAGCTGGGTTCAGTCCCTGCACCCGCGCGGGGGCGGGACGGGGTGACTCGGTGCGCCAGGCGGGGGTGCGGGGTCGCCAGGCTGCAAGTGGCCACGGGGCGCAGGCGTGGCGAGGACACTGGGGTCCCGGGCCTCACGAGCGCGACCGGCGCGCACTTCGCGGTCCGCCTCGCAGGCGCTTCACTCAGCCCGGTCCTTCTTCCGGATTCTGCCCGTGCGGATGGAGGGAGCTGAGGCCTGCGGGCGGCGGGCTTGTGGTGGGTGGCTGCGGGAGCAGAGACCAGTGCGGTCCCCCGAAGCGCCCGGCGCCCAAGTACTCGTCAGGGGCCGGGGCTGAATGTGGTGCTGCAGGCTTTGCCTGTGCGGGAGTCCCGGCGTCCTCTGTGGAGGAACAAGAGCGGCTGCCCCCGACGCGAGACCTCCGCGGTGCAGGGTAAACGCCTTTCGCGGGGCGCAGCACGGATTCTTATAGACCAAAGGCTTTTTAAAATTTTGCTCTTCTTGAAGTCAAGAATATTTTCCCTGGAAAACTATTGGTTAGCTGGTGAACTAGTAGGTAAGTCCCAGCCGTGTGTTTTAGAAACTCATCTGCGGTTTCCCTCTACCTGTTAACTGCACAGCGCGGCCCCAGTGCACGCAAGTTCCTCCTGCTTGGATTTATTCAAAAGTTAGATTTCTCATTAAGCTCTCTGGCCCGCTATGCCCAGCTCAGAGCCTGACAAAGGGATAGAACTGTAAGTGAAACTGATGAAACTATAAAATAAAATATAGTGAAACTATTTTTGGCTTTGACTCCAAAACAGCCTCATTTTCTTAAAGGCGGAAAGAAAATAATCTTGGTTATTGTACCAGTACGGTTGATACTCCGCGGATCTAGACGGAGATGTCGTTCAGTGACCCCAGAGCTCTTATCGGCTCCTCTCCCGAGGAGGGTGAGCTAGGTGGGGTGAGCCCTGGGGCGCTTTCCTCAGCGGCGCAGCACAGATTCTTTGATTTCAAGGGCCCCTTTTCTGCCTGTCTCAACCCTCTTGGGGAGAAGAGGTTTAGAATGAAATTGAACCCGAGTGCTACTACGCTCCCACAGTCCAAGCCAGTTATCCCCCTTTATTACAGTGTGAAAACCTAGTTTCACTCTTTCATTCAATTTCGGACAGTTCTACCCCTTCTCTGGCCCTGAGCTGGGCAAAGCGCTGGGAGAGCTCAGCGAAAAATCTAACTTTTGAATAAATCCAAGCAAGAGGAAGTTGCTTGCCCAAGGGGCAGCACTGTTCAATGAACTCACAGTGGGAAACAGCAGATGGTTTTCAACCTGTTTTCTGGCTCTTACCAGTGTCTGGGCCAATAGCGAGAACCCCAGTCACCTTTTAAATAATTTAAACAAGGTTGTGAGTACTGGAAAAGTCATATGTGAATTTGCTTTTGGGCTGGCCATCAATACTTTTGTTACCTATACAAAAATAACTTATGAAATTTTTTTCCTTTTTTTTTTTTGTGGAATAGGGGATTGAACTCAGACCCTGTGCTTGCCAGGGAAGCGCTTATTCCACTGAGCCATCTCCCTG
>NDGM010902927.1:0-10048 GCA_002564305.1 Octomys mimax
GCTTAGATAGCATGCTATTCTACTCCCTGAATAAAGAAAATAATGAAATATGTATATATAACAAAAAAAAAATAAAAGGAAACCAATAATATTTCCTGGAGGGAAATATTTGCCTCAGCTTGGAAAGATCAGCTAGTCCAGGACAGCTGAATTCTGGCTAAGATAGTCATACGGGTAACAGTCTGCCTGCGTAGACACCTACCTTGAGATCCAACACTGGCCACTTACTCCGGGGCTTCTTCATGGCCCCTATGACTCGTCCTTATGTTAGGTGTATTCATTTCTGCTGCTGTGCCACACAGTGTCACAAATGCGGCAGCCTAAAGCTACAAGAATTTATTATTTCACCGATTCTGTAGACCTGAAATCCGAGCGCGGCACGTCTCAGCTGTGCTTAGGGTCACAGCAGTCTGGAAGCAAGGCGCTGCTCAGGGCTGCAATCCAATCCTGATTGCGGGCAGGACTCTGTTCCTTGGGTTTTCAAGGCAAGGTCACCCTTTCTTGCTGGTTGCCAGGTGCGGTTCACGCCTGCTTCTGGACCACCCTGGGCCTGCTGACACGGGCAGCTTGCCCCTTCCAAGGCTGCAGAAGAACATCTTTCCTGTCCTCTCCGAGAGAAGTGATAGTGATCATGGGGCTGAGTACTTGATCACTTTTGCCGTGAGGTCTAACCCGATCGCTGCAGCTTCAGACTCTGCATCTCTGAGAAGCCGCCAAGCGCTGCCCAGGCTTGTGAAGATGTGGGGTAGCAAAACCCTACAACGAACACCATCCTGGGACGAGCTCTAGAGCCTGGCTCCTGCCTCAAGGAATTATGGGAAACCCATCCTTCGCTGGGGACCCTGGAAAGCCAGGGCTGTTCAGCCTGCACCAGGGAGAAGAGGAGATCCTGTCTTCTTTCAAGGCAGGCAGGCCACAGCACACCTGAATGCGTCCTCCCATACACCAAACCTGCCCTCGATACCTCCACAGGCTGCATGTGCGCACGCGCACAACACCCCAACACTGCCATGCACCCCTCCCCCACGCCCAGAGTATCGGAACCCAAGGGACCACAGGACCATGCTGTGGGGTGAAAAGTGCTTGCTACATCACCATGAGCCTGCAGAGTCCGGGGTTTCAGCACTCTGGGGAGCACATGCCCTTTGGGAGGAGCTGTGGAGGCAGAGATAGGCAGCAGCAGAACAGAAGAGATCCGGGGGAAACCCTGAAGGAAGGCAGAGTACGGGCCAAGGGGGTGCAGCGGGGCGCTGGCTTCTAGGAGGTCTAAGGCTGCTGAGAGCGTGGACCACCAGGACATCCCCCTCCACCGGCAGGGCCTCCTGCAGACCAGGGAGCAACTTCCCATTCCATCCTCTCAGGGGACGTTAGGGTCGTGATGTCGCAGGTGAAGAAACGGAGGCTCCCAGAACTAGTAACTTGCGCCAGGCAGCAGGAGATGCAGACCCCAGGAGGCCACCCTGAAACCACAGGATGTCCAGGGTGTCACCAAGTCAGCTCAGAGGCCAGCTGGGGTGGAGAAGAGCGTGCACCAGGAGCCCCAGGCACTCCTCTGAACAGGGAAGGGGGCGGGAGGCCAAGAGGGGTGGACACTGGGGATTCCTAGTGACACTATGGTCCCCAGGTGGACCAGGGAGGAGTCCCCCATTGCTCCGAGGGGGCCTGACCTGATGACGGGGTGGGAGGTCTCAGCACAACTGCTGCCTTAGTGTCCTGCGAGGAGCAGGCGACACGTAGGGTCCCATGGGAAAGCCCCAGGGCTCTGATGGTCACTCAGAAGGAACAGTGACACTAAGGACAATCATAGGGGTCTGTCGCTGTGTTGGAATGTTACTCAGGTGTGAGGGATATGCACCCCCTTTCTGGGTCAACACATATGCATGTGTATGCATGTGCACGCCCACACACGTATGTGCATGCATGCACACACCCACACAGAAATAAACACAGAGACACAGTGCACAGACACATAGACATACCACACGGAAACATGCACACAGACATGTCCACCCCACACGTCCCCCGCACACACACGCCCATGTCGAGCCACACAGATACATAGACACAGAAGGGACACATAGAGACCTAAACACACAGCCAGTACAGCTCGGCGGATCCCCATGTCTGTACCCCATTCTGCACCCCTCCACCTTCATGCGCAGACAGAAGTGGAGTGGCTGGAGAGACTGTGGGTGCTGGCAGTGAGCCCCCTAAGGCCCCTGAAAGCAGGGAGAATCTTCTGTCCCATTCCTTCCCAGCCCAGCCAGATGTGAGCCCAGGGCCGCATGGGTGGCTTGTGGGTGGTGAGGTTTCTGGTGCTTTAGGACCTCCCTGAGAGTTGCCTGCTCCTCTGGCAGCGGGACAAGACAGTTCCTGCCTCCTGGGGGACCATCCAGTCTGTGATCACTGTGGAAAGCCAACACTGACCACCATGGGGACCCCTGGTGGGCACCATCAGTCAGACCCCAGGGAGAAAGCTCATGCCTGAGCAGCCGTGCCCGTGTGGGATGCTTGCTGGAGAGATCCCCCTTCTTGGCATCGTAGCGGCCACTTGACCGGACGTGCATGTAATCCCCTGCCTGAGGCGCCTCTACTCACTGCCGCTGCTTGGAGAGGCGAGTACTGAGCAGGATTATGCTAATTATACATTTATCTCCTCGGCCAGGATGCCTGGCATGCTCAGCCAGCGTGGCTCCTGGCTTCCAGACTGGCCGGCCTCTTGAGGACTCAGCCTGCTGTCAAGTTGTTATTAAGGTCCTAGGGGTGCTGTTCTGCGAAGTGGACAAAGACAGCCAAGACAAATCCCTCGTGGTGCTCACGGGCTGCCTAAGAATGCGAGCTCTCATCCCCTCTGCTTCTTGAGGAGATTTCTGATGTGGAAAAATGCAGTCCTTGTTCTTGAGGAGCTCCCAGGCAGGAGAGGGTGACCCAGGACAGCCTGTGCTCAATGCTACACTAAATCTGGAGGCATCAGAATGGGCAGGGTGTCACCACGGAGGGCTCCATGGAGGAGGCAGTGCAGGAGGAAGGACTTGGAGGGAGAGGAGGGCTTGGCTGCTGCCCAAGGACTCTGGTATTAAGGGGGGACTCCAGGCTGCAGGAACCATGTGTGCAGGGCAGCAGGGTGAAGGTTAGGGGAGCTGCATGTGTTGGGGCTCAGGTGCCAGGGGCTGTGCTCATGGCCGTGGGTCTGTCCTGTTCCCAATGAGAGCATCAACTTGAAGCCAGAGACCAAGGAGAGGTTAAGCACTAGATCAAGTGTGGTTCCTGGGCCAAAGGTGTCCCCAGTCCAGGAAGGGGGACAGGCCAGAGCCACAGGAACGGCAGAGGCACAGCAGGGTGCTTTGGGGGCTGAGGGTGGGCTCAGCCAACCCAGGACTGGGCAGGTTCATGGAGGAGAAGGAGGAGGAGGGGAGCAGAAGGAGGAGGGCGAGGTGTCACACAGGATCTTAAATGTCAGTAGGAAAGATGGTGGGAAGTTTATCTTCACAAGGGCTAGCATGTGTGAGGTCCTTAGGTTTAAAAAATGCAGGTGAGCCTCGGAATCCAAATGAACCCCCTGTGGAACTGTTGTTAGGCATGTGAACTGAGGGTGCATGTATATGCACATGTGTCTATGCTTGTGTGTTTATGCATGTAAAATGGGAAGGATTTAGGAAGCAGCTAACCCAGCCATGCCTACATAATTTTGACTGTGACCCAATCTCATATATGCCATATTTTTGCATATCTTACATATGCTAATTTATACCAGCTTTAATGCACTCGGAAGTCAATTCTATTACATTTTCCTGGGATTTGGAGGCACAGAGAGGTGAAGCAACCCACTCGAGGCCACACAGCCAGTGAGCAGCAAAGCAAGGATTTGAACTTGGTCAACCTCGCATCCCACACTTGTTCTTGCTGTTGGGGACACCATGGGGCCCACAGAACTGTTGAATCTGGCTTACTGCCACTACTTTCATCTTGGTGGCCTCTTTCTTGAGTGTCTACCTCTCCCTCAAAGACTACCCCTACCCTGTAAGTCTCAGTCAGCTGTGGTCAACCCTATTGCCCTTAGCAGTCACTGGATAAGAAATGGGCACCTAACCTAATTCTGACTGACGGGAGGGAGGGGAATTCTGCAGGGAGAAAAGACTCCTACAAGAAAGTGGGTTACCTTTCATGGTGGGATGTTCTTGTGCCGAGGTGACCCTGTGATAGTGGCTTTGGATCAGGACAAAAGCTAAGCCACCACACCAAAGGCACAAAGGTGGTAGACTGGAAAGCTACAGAGAAGAGAGGGTACCATAGTGAGCCACTAAGTGGCTCCTTCAGGGTAGTACTGCTGCGCTGAGGTGTCTATGGGGTCTTTGGAGTCCTGGTGACAGACATGTGAGATGGGGCTTTGGTCACTGGCAGCCCAAAGCATGTTCTGATGCTTAGGTACACAGGCCATGCTTGTCATAATCTAGCATGGCATCTTGTACCCAGGCAATAGCTACATGGACTGGGAAGAGGGGAGCCTTCAGGGTCCCGACATGTCACAGATACCCCATGCTCATGTGTGTGGAGTGGGGGAGGGGAGATGGGCATCAACCACCCTGGGTCTACTTGTGCAGTGCAACCTTGGGGGGAGCCACACCCCTCTTAGGCAAACTCTTAGCTTCACTATCCGAAGCAGCAGAACCAGGGGCTCTTTCGGGCCCCTCCAGCTCTCGGGCTCCCTGACAGAGTGTCATCTGTCTATACCACTAAGCTGCTTTACTAAGAAGGGCCAAGTTGGGGAGGGTGAGGACTGAAGTCGGGGCTGGGAATGGGCAATTCATTCCAGCAACTGCCTTGGCATCACCAAGGAAACTGTTGTCTGCAGAAAAGGCGCAGAAGGCACTTTGGGTTTTCGGGTCTCCCACTGTCCTGGAGGACAAGGAGAAGGTAACGGAGGCTGAGGCCACTTGCCACCATAGCTGCACACTATATCAACTCCGAGGACCACAGAGAGGACTTGGCTGCCATCATCATGGCAAGGTAGATAAGGAGGACAGACACCCAGGAGCTGGAGGCTGTGCTCTCGGACCCCTGCGGCCGCACGCCCTGGAGGTGGGAGAGCACTGCCGCAGCATGCTCTGCAGAGCTCCCTCCTGGTCATCCCTTTGTCTCTGCCCTTAACAACTTGTTGGATTCACATTACTGTTGGTGACTAGGTTCCCCCCTCTCATTCCTACCTACCCCTGATCCACAGTCTGGTACACCCCACCCAGCCTTCTTCTTCCCGAATATGCTCTGAAACTCCTTTTTCTCTTGTTAAATCCACAGCCACCCACACTGCTGTCTTCCAAATGGATCGGTATCAGATACGTGTCAGAAAGGCAATCTGATTGAACAAATTTACCCTGAATTATGAAAAACTGCTCTTTTTTTTTTCCTAAAAGTACATCCTCCCCTCTTCTTGTCTCTCTTCCCTTCTTTCTCCTCTTTTTTTCTTTTAAGAGTTTACTACATGGAATTAATCTTGCATTGTCCAAAACATTGGGTACCATGACAAAAGTGAAGAGAGGGCTGGGGTGATAGCTCGGCCTAGCAAGTGCGAGGACCTGGGTTCGATCCCCAATACTGCATGACGTGCCAGCTCTGAATCTCTGGGTGCACCATACCAGCCACTGGAGCCAGATGTGGTGGTGCACGCCTGTAATCCCAGCGCTGGCGAGGGAGGCTGAGACAGAAGGATCACTACGAGTCTGAGCTGCATAGCAAGACTCTGTATCAAATAGATAAAATTTTTTTAAAAAAATTTGAGGACAATAGTTTCTGGCAGGATAAAATAACTTTTGGAGATGGTAGGCTTTGGGACACATGGTCACCTTTCTTTTTTACATGTTTGTCTCTTTTTAACCTCAGAGACACCCTCAAGAGTCTGTATTTAGCCTGGGTTCTTGGAGCTACAAATCCTATAATCCAAAGCTACGAATGTGACACATTAAATCACCCTAAAGTAAAGAGTAACACACAGTCATGGAGGAAGGAGAGAGGGTAGTGGGGTGACTGTGGTCACCTCCGCAATATGAGGGAAAGAGGGGTTAAGAAGTGGGTACCCAGCTTGCTGAGGCTGTTGTGGGGTTGGCTCCAGGCCCAGCAGGGACAGAGACCTCACATATATCACACGGTCACACGCGCCTGCTCACTGTCCCCTGTCTGTTCCAAGCGCTGGTTAATTCTCTGACGCAAAGCCAAGTGGTGGGTGTTGTTGTCCCCATTTTACAGATGAGAATACAGAGGTGCGAACCTCGGCCAAGTCCTACAGCAGCTGGGGCAGGGCTGAACACAGCCAGTGGGGCTCCGGAACCCGTTCTTGCCACTGTGATGCCCCTTAGAACTTACAGTACGGGAGGAATCTGTCCCTCATCTCCCTCATACCTTCGCGCTCGTGGGACTCTGGGGTCCCACTTTTGTCTGAGCCACTTGCTGTCCTCATCAAGATGGGCTGTGCCGACCCCTCCTGTCTTAGGAGATGAAAGTGGCAGTGGCCAGTGCCAAGCTGTGGGGAGTGGCTGCGCACTTCAGCTATCGCTTCGGCCGAGGGCGCAGATCGGGGCCACAGGGCCCTCCCTCAAGGAATTCAGAGTCAAGTTCAAAAGATGAATGTCAGAACCTGGGATGCCGGGTAGGGAGGGATGCAAGCCACAGGATAGGTGGGGAAGCAGGAGAGAGGAGCAGATGGCAGTCTCGGGGTGCAGCTCCGAGCTGAGCTTTGATGCCTGCGTTGAGGCAGAGTGGCCCTGCTGGCAGAAGCAGCGTGAGCAATGGCCTGGGGACAGGAAGCCCTGAGCAGATTTGAGGGACAGAAAATGAACCTCATGAGCCTGGGGGAATGGGAACGGGAAACAGAGAAGCTGGCAGGGAGCAGGGGTGAGCTGTCCCCCGAGGCAAAGCGTGGGCATCGACTGCACACTGGTTGGCTCTAACTTTCTAGATGCCAAATGCGCAGCTGGGCAGCGATGTTCTGATGGCGGCATCTCAGATCGTTGGTTCCCAAAGTGGTTCCCTGCTAGTTGGATGGTACCCATGCTAGAGGGACCAGCACCACAGAGGGGCCGCTGTGCACCTTCTTGGAGCAATGGTTTTATCTGGTAGTATTTTAAAACAGTGCTTTCATGTGAATGCAAATGTGAGTCAATTATGGCACAGAATACAGCATTCACTACTATTTTTCAGCTAAATCAGACGCCTTCTGATGGACCATTTTGGGGTTACAACTGGAAGGAAGTGACAGCCAAAATATGTCACAGCTGCAGGAGCAGCAGCCAGTCAGGAGTGGAGCTCAGTCCTGGAAGAGCCCTTGTGACGCCAGGCATTAGCCCTTTGGTTGCTGGATTGTGGGGAGGAGTGAGACCCCAAGGCCTAGGTGGGGATAGCCAGCAGCAAGCGCAGGTGCTCAGGGCCCCATATAGCAGCCATTTATCACCTGGCCGGAAATGGCCGCGCTCTTTACACACAGCCGGACCCTTCAGGACACTGCGTCCACAGCGAGGGGAGCTTGCTGGAACGTGGATTGACTCAAGCAGCAGACCCAAGGTTGATTTAGGAACTCTGGGGTGGGGAAGAGATTTTGCCGAGTGCAGCATGGCCTTAGAGTCCCCCTAAATCACAACATCCATGCCACCATCTCCTTGGTCCTCATGGGTCGCCTGGCGTGCTGGTCCTCCCAGTGCTAATAGAACTGGGTGAGTTCTGAGCCATGGCCTTAAAACCTCCTCTTCTGGTGCCAGAGCAAGGTCCACCCCACAGGCACCCCTGGGTCACATGTAAGTATTTTCTCCTCAGTGCTTTGGAGGGAAAAAAATCATTCAGACTCTTAGCAATACACGGAGGCTATGTGCATGCACTGGAGGCGTACATAACGAGTGTGGAGCCACGAAGGACATGGCTCCTGAGGAGCTTTCGAAAGAGGAAATAAAACAAACGATCCTGCTTTTGGATCTTGCCTCTGTGAGGCGGCAGTGGGTCCCCTGGTGCACTTCCCAAATCACCAACTCAGGGACAAACTGCAATTAGTAATTAGGCTCCACCACAGAAACTGCCCCAGCCAAGGCAGGCACCCACGTGCGCACACACGCACACACACACACGCACACACGCATGCACACACGGCAGCAGGCAAACCTCTCGCCTCTGGCCCAGTGGCCGCCTCAGGCAGCGTCTCCTTGCCCAGGTGTGGTGCGCAGTGGGGACGCACTGAGCCCTTCTGGGATTGCGCAGTCCAGGTCTGCAGACAGCGCTGCGCAGAGTTATCCAGAGAACTCTGCAGCTGGCTTTGGCCGCAGGACCTGATTCTGGATGTCGGCTGAGGCTTACGGGAAAGACTCTGCTCTGTGCTAGGGAGGGAGGCGGGGAGGGAGGGAGGGAGGCTGCTCCTGCCGCCCCTTTCCTTGCCACTTTGCACACGCATGTGACAGGAGCAAGATGTCAAGAAGTGTGGGAGCCATTTGGGGACAGAGCGGGGACAGGGACACAAGGAGGGGACACACGTAGTAGACAGAGAGGGCCTGGATCTTTCTTTACACACTTCTGCCACGCTGCTAGATGTCACTTGCCTGTGCACACGTTGCAGTGGCAGAGGGACCCCGTACTTCCCCCGCTTGCAGTCCCACTCTTACAGCCCACGCAATACCATCTCTGTCAGGCTATGTGCGATGGGAGGGGGCTGCCACGCACGGATCCACACATCTCCATGGCTACGCACCATGCTGATTTCTCATTCATGAAGGGCCATGGAATGTTGGACAGCCCTCCCTCACCTTTGCCACCGTATCACTGTGGGCTGCAGTATCACTGAGGCAAAAAGAGAGAGACCCAACGGGCTGTGTGAGCTGTAGTGCAAAGCGGGCCTGGAAAGGGATCCGAATGCTCCTGGCTGCAGCCCGTAGACCAGGACCCATCTAACGTCCTGGGCCCGAGAACTGAAGCGCTCTGGAGGGCGTGCATGGCGAGGCCCTGCCATCTTTACTAGCCGGTCTTGCCTAGCTAGCCTCCATCAGAAGGTCTTCACTCATGTCTTCAGCAAGGATTTATGGAGCTTACTGGTCACAGGTGTGATGCAGACAGTGTAAGAGGGAAGACTGGCTTTCTTATACCCAGGTTCTGGCCTAGGTCAGAAAGATGCTCTGAGCTGGGGTGTGGGCATCAGTGCTTCCAGAAGACCCTTGCCCCCAGGTCTGCAAAGGTTTGCCAGGGCCAGGCACCATGCTCAAAGGAAGAGGAGGACAGGAGGTAGGCAGTCTTGCTCATCTTGTTCCAGGAGCAGAAGGGGACCCCACAGGTAGCTGCTCCTTCCCTTTCTCCCTCCCTGGCCTTAAAGAAAAGGCCTTTAGTGCCAGGTATGGGGAGAAAGAGCTACAAACCTCCCTTTGTCACTATCTTTCCTTTTGTTCCTTGGGGGTGCAGAGGAGGTCTCCCTAACCAGTGGCATCCAGGGTCTGAGGAACAGCTGTGCCGACAGCTGGCAGGAAGCCTCCCAGTCTCGGGAGGCTCCTGAGACAGGGGCGGGGCTCGCATCCTCCTCCTTCTGGATCCTTTATCTGATGTGGGGAGACAGGGGCAGCCACAGCTCCCTCAGCGCACAAAGAACCTCCCCTGGCTCTGCTTGCTGCTTGTCTCAGAAGTGCTGCAGTTTGCATTCATTCCCCTAAGTTCCTGTGCCAAAAGCTTGGTGTTAGGAGGGCACAGAACCTTTAAGGGGTGGGGCCTAGCTCCAATTAAGTAGGTCATTGCCCCAGGAAGAGAGGAACTGGGTTCTCCAGGGAGGGACTTGGTTAGATCCTTGGAGAGCAGGTTGTTATAAAAAAGTGAGTCTGATCCCTGAATGTGGCATCCAATTAAGCCACGTGGTCTTTTCCACATGTGTCCTTTCCTAATGTCTCCCCCTACTTTCTGACACAGCTGAGGGAAGGGAGGGCCCTCACAAAACCTTCAGCATGCCATTTGGATTCTCAACCTCAAAACTGTGAGCTTGGGGCCGGGGAGATGGCTCAGCGGAATAAGCGCTTCCCTGGCAAGCACAAGGGCCTGAGTT
>NDGM010904050.1:0-10283 GCA_002564305.1 Octomys mimax
TTTTTCTGCTGGATGGCTAAGACCAAGATAAAGCAAGACCTATATAACAAGAAATGTAACTTTCGTATCTGACAAGATGCTTTCTCCTGTTCACACCCCCCATTTTCTCTCTCGTCTTGTATTTGCTTAAAGGAGAGTTGGAGCATACATTGCTGGTTTCTTTCACTTTTACAGATTATGTGATGCTTTGGGAAACTGAAAAAACAAAAGTGAACAGACTCTTCCGAAACTAAACCCACAAACCAGGTTATTTTCCAACAGTTTTATATCCAAAAACTTTTGAACTCACTTTACTTGTGAAAGTGAATGCATTTTCTTTTCCCATAAATTTCATGTACCTTTCCCCACTAGCCACTTGGATTGGAACTGTAAAGTCTCCAAGTAATTTTTAAATCTGAAAAGGCTGTCTGCTGCCATTTGAGATGACTCTGCAGGTAGCCACTGTAGCAAAATCTGCTTGGAGAGTGAGGCATTATACCTGCACAGCGTGCATCTGATGAAATTCTGGGCAATTATAGCTCCCACAAATATGTACTGTATAGGAACAGCTCGTATCTAGTAGGAGTAATTGGATTCTTCATACAGTAACCAATCAACTGGACAATAGGAAGAAAGTGTTATAAAATTTATTATAATGAGTGCCATTAAAGTAGTCTCTTTTCATGTCTCGAGAATTTTTTGGCCTGTGAGTGGGGAGATGAGTAACTGAAAAATTACAACAATATTAAAAATTAAAGTAAGTAGATTTCTGAGCTTATTTTTCGCAACTGGGAACTTCTGAAGGTCTGTGGTTGGAGGGGACAGAGTTCTGGAGTAGAAGCTGGATGATTCAGTGCTGGTTTGCTTCAGCTGTCAGTTAGTCATGTGACTTGTTTCCCCAAACCTCAAACTCCTCATTTCACAAAAGGAAAGTCATGTACTAGAGTTAGGGTCCAGCAGGTGTGTGTGGAGTGAATGAAAGAACACATGAGGCTTTCCACAATTCCTTTCCAACTCCAAGATTTTGAAATTCCACCAGGAAGTCGAACCAGTGGGAAGAAGACAGAATTAAAATTTCAACAAAATAAAATCTCTAGCCAAATATTCTATTTAAGTTTTCAGATTTTTTTGAAATAACAGCTTTTCCTCAGATGGGTACAGAAGGACTTCTGGACTCAGAGCACAGCATCACATTAGCTAGTTCAGAGCGGCTCGTGTTCTGCAGAAGTGTGGCTCTGGGTAACACCGATTTGTCACAGGTGGGAACGAATTGGTTGTTCAAAACAGACAAATGCGTGATGCGTAAGGCAACATGGGCAGCGACTGGGAAAGATCCTATCAATGGAGTACCCAAAGCTCTGAATGTTTATTTCACAGAGGAAATGGCTGCACCGACCGGAAAACTAGGTTGTCATAGAAACTCTCATGCTAGGTATTTTGTTTGAATTCAAGTATTCACTGATCAAGTGGATTCAGCGACAGAGGTACTATATGAGGAATGTGAAAGTAGTTTTCTACTTTTATATTTAAACATGATGAATTAATACCCATCCTTTTAAAATTTTTATTGTATTTTATTTTGAAGAGTAAAAACAGAAGCAAAAACAAATAGAAAAAAGGGAGAAACAGGATAACATACAACAATACATATGGCATAGATTTTCAAAACAGGAATAGCTAGCAATGGTTGTTATATTAGCTATTTTTATCATCAAATCTGTTGCTCAGATTAACAGATGTGGTTAGATGTAAATTGGGGAAATAATTGAATATTGGAGCCTGCTTTCAAGAAATCTTAATTTATTCTTTATCTTTTCTGTTTTATTTTAAAGAGAGTAGGATAATTGATAATTAGAAAAGGTACATATTTAGAAGACCAAGGTGAGAACTTTTTATAATAGGAATGAAGAGAACGTTTTGGGTGAATTATCCACAGGTTTCTGTTGAAAAGCTATATTAAGTTGAATCTGTTTTATTGTAAAATAAAATGTTTCTTCATGTTTATTTTTCACCATAAATTGTTTACTTGGTATGAGGTGTGACCACAGAATGTAGTGAATGTTGAAGACATGTTATTATATTAAAGAACAAATGGTCATCAGTCCTCCTCAAAATATTCCCTTTTGCTTTGGACACACTTGTCCCACCATCTTTGTCACTTTCTGGTGCAGTTCTGGAAGCCTTCTTTCATGTGTGTCTTTAGTTGTATTGTCAGGGTTGTCTTGATGTCTTAGATCAGTTAAAAATGTTTATCGTTCATGGCAATTTTGACTCTGTAGGAGATCCAGAATTTGCATAGTAGAAGATCTAGTAAATAAGGTGGTCGAGAGCACACTGTCTCAAGTGACAGAAATTGCTATAAATGTTTGATAATGACTAAAACCTGTGGTGAATGCTTCATAATTTCAAAACGCTCAAAATGTTTGCCCTTGCTTTGACCACATGTACCCCCTGTTTCTTGGTACTGTATCTTTTTCACTATAATAAGCTTTAAAAAAATTAAAAATTTGCCACACGTTTTGGCCACTCCTTGTATCACTGAAATAATTTCACTGGCATCATTTAGTGACATAGAAAGAAATATATCCCAACTGTATACATGTTTTAACACAAAATCCTGTGTATTTCCATTGAGGAATCAGTTAGTATCTACTGTTAGTTTAGAAAGGAAAATTAATGATTAAATTTTATAATCCACTTGTTTGTTGATCATTTTTATTAACTGGAGAGCAACTGTGGGCCTGGCTATGGTAGACTCTTTCTGTTACCAACCTCCTTCAACCACTACTCTGAAATGTAGGTCTTTTCATCTTTTGATATGTAAACTGGCAATAACAGGTACCAAGTAGTCACCAAGTAAATAGAGCTAGAATTTAAACTTGGACTTCCAAAATGGCACCATGCCATCCTGCTCCCCTAGTTAACCAGACAGAACTATCTGAGAGGCCAAACAGCTACTTTGTGATAGGTAAGACACAGCTGAAGAATGAGGAGAATGTCTAGGTCTCACATGTAAATGCCCCAACTGGAGCAAGTTATATCCTGAATTGGACTTCAGTAACCAGCCCTCAGCCTGGCATGAAGTAAGTCACACTTACTGCATTTTGGCAAATGTTTTAAAATATGCCTGCATCTGCTTATAGCTCTTGAAAAGGAAAGATGTGTTTTCAGTCGTGAACAACCTGTTGAGTGGACATTTTCAGGTGTTTCTCTGGGACATTTAAATATTATTGTTAGTTGTTTTTTGAAACTGAAAGTTTCAAAGTAAATCGCACAAATTACTTTGCTAGAGAGATGTACCAAAAGTAATTATCTTGGGACTGTGCACCTCTGGGGACTTTGGAACAAGCAGACTGCTGCCAAGAGAAGTACAAACACTCACAACTTGGGCAAGCTCGTGATGGGGAAGGTGACCATGCCACTGTTGGCTCTCCTGAGGTCGGTGTAGTGTTTTGTAATAAACGTAGGTTAGTTTTCAAGTGGCAATTTTTACAAAAGGAGAAGACCATGAGAATTTGAATTGGAATATGAAAAATGGCTGAAAAGTGCTGCATTATGGAATATACAAATTTCCTAAAATATGTGCTTAAAGACAGAAAATAGTATATTTGATGATGCAGCTGAGAAAGAGAAAGATAAGGAAAATGGTGATTGCCTGCGGCAAAAGATTCACTGAGCTCATTCATTCAGTGTGATGTAATAATGATTTGATGGATACAACTAATAAAATGTCTGGGAAACACAGAGGCGTCCATTAGCACTGATGGATTGGGTTCTACTAATCTTACTCTAGAGAGAATGTGCGGTGGCTTACCACGTTCACCAACGACTATGCAGGGCGCTGTCCATGGTACCTAAACGGTATTGCTTACTGGGTCCTTATGCTGGTCTGTAAATTTGTAGGAGTGATTTCTTCCTCCCACTTGCAGTATATATAACTCTATTAGTAACACGTATTATTATTGGCATTTACAACTATGACTTCTTAATAGAGGTCCCCATACTTAATTAATATGGCCACTATTCCTAGTATTTCCCCTGAACCAGATCCTTCAGCAGCCTCCTCCATCTCAGTTAGTGGCAGCTCTGTTCTTTGTTATTCAGACTAAAATCTTGGTATAATCCTTTGCTCCATTCTTCTTCTTAATCCCAAGTATTGGATTTACTTTTCAAAATATACTTAGAACCCCCCGGTCTCATCATGGCATTGATCACCCTCCTGCCAACACCATCCTCCCTCTCTGTTGCAGACTGTGGACTGGTTTTCTGCTTACGTCCCATTCTCTCCCTTTGGCCTCTTTCAAAATCTGTGCTCATCGCAGCAGCCAGTCAGTGGGAGCCCCAGGTAGACCTGTGATGCTGGAGTGTGAGTAGAAGCCACAGCTCCTAAAGTGGCCCTGAAATAACGCGGCCTTCGTGACTCTCCTATACCGCATTCATCTCCTCCTCTGCGTCCGTCGCACTTCACTTTAGCACACAGCCCCCTTTGCTGAACATGTGTCGTGCGAGTCTCACATCAGGACTTCTGGGCTTGCTACGGCCCCATCCAGGCAGGTCTTCCATCACTGCATGCTCACTTTGGCACTTTCTTGGGATCTTTATTCAAAATTGCTTTTCATTGCTATTCGCATTTAAATTTGTTTTTAAAAAAGCAAAGAAGGGACTCCTTCTCCTCACAATAGCTGTATTTCTTCTAAATTTTTCCTTAGCATGTTTGTAATCCAACCGCTTAGCTATTTCAATTAAATGTATTGTCTCTCCCTCTCAAAAATATGTGTCTCCCTCTATTGTCTTGTCTCTTGCTGTATTAGTCAATGATCCCATTATGGGACACAATAGCCAACACCCACAACTCATAGGAGGAGGGTTTGAGTCACATTCTAAAGAGCTTTAGTGCACAGTGTACTGGTCCAGGCAATGCTGCCATGGCAGAAGGGGGCGGTGCAGCAAAGCTGCTTGGATCACAGCCGCTGGGGAGCAGAGCAAGCAATAGCTTGCGAGCAAGGGCAGGGGTAGGACATCCGACCCAAGGCCACACCTCCAGCGACTCACCAGGCATGCTCAGAAGTGTGCCCCACCAGTCCCTGGATGCTTCCCAAGCCAGTCCTAACAATCAAGCTTGACAATTACAGCCATTTGCAAACTGATCGTGGATAGAGTCCTGTTCACATATGAATGACTTGAGGGTGACGGGGTGTCAATATCGGATGCAATAAACATCCCTCATTCTATAACATTGCTCGTTTAGAAATAATAAAATACCTTTAGTGGTGGATGGTTATGGAGGCTAAAATGAGTATGGGTTTGACTTTCATAGATGCAATACACTTTAAAAGGAGTGCCAGAGCTGGCACTAGTCACAGGAGAAAGCTTGTGTAAGGTCGCCAGGCCTACACCTGTTGCTGTCATCATTTTTCCTCATTTTTAATACATTTTTCTTGGGCAAACAGAATGTAACTATGTTCTAATCAGGTAGAACTAAGAGGGGTGTCCTCTAAGACCATTGCAAGTGGGAGAGGGAAGTTTATTTAGAGCATTAGTTATTGAAGCAACGTTTCATACATGCTTCTGATAAAAATGACATAATAAGTTGCACCAGCCACTAGGGGGTGCTGGGCTTTCATATTCAGAGTAAGGTTCGCATTGCCGTTGGACTTGACCAAGGGTCTAATGTACTTACCCCTTTGCCATTCTCTTATTTCTATTCCTTTTACTATTTTGCGTGACACAATTTAGTTAACACCTCTCACACTCTCCCCTTTTTCAGCAGGAAGTGGATTATAGATGCGTCTAGTTTCTTGCCCTTAACCCTTCATAATCTCATTCCCACTTGCCAAGTAGCAGTGACCCAGGCTGTAGGGTCAAGGCCCTGGCCCCCGCTAATACCTTTCCTGCCTGTAGCAGTTCTTCATGTTTCTAAGGTGCTAATCTTGTAGGAGATTCACTTCCGTGTGTAGGAGAGATTTTAAGAAAAAATTATTTTCAAAGTTACTAGTATTTATGCTTCTTTTGAGTTTCAGGCTTAGTGTAGGAAAATAACAGCCCAAAGAGCACCAACTTATTCTTTGTACCTCTTATGTGTGAGTGATTGTGAAGTTAACAGTGGTACTAATATCCATTATCAAATGCTAAACAGAAATCAGAAGGGAGCTAGAGGTAAAGAAGGGGAGGTAGAAACACCTATATAAATACTTTTCCTCTTTTATCTAATTTGATATAACTTAGTCTAAATTTCAACTTTAATCTTCTTTACTTATGACAAAAAATTCTTATGGTATACAGATTCATGTGGTAACATGTACCTTAATTACTTCAATAAAATAGTTGGCAGAAATACTTAGTTAATATATGTTATCATGACATGGAGGTTAAAATGAAGTTCTTCAGTGTTATAGACTATCATTTAAAACTGAACTCTGCTGCTTATAAGATGGGTCACATCAAGTAACTTTTAAAATCTTTCTTCACTGTTTCCTTCTCTATTCAATGGGTATAATAAGCTCTACTGTATAAAGTTATTCCTGGAGGAACACATATACACATTCATATATAATGCCTGTCATACTTTGAAATGAACTTTGTCCTCACTTTACACAGTATTAGGGCTGATCAAAAATATAGGGTTTTTTTTGTTGTTGTTGTTGCTGCTGCTGCTGTTGTTGTTTTTGAGACAGGGTCTTGCTATGCAGGTCAAGCTGGCAGTGAACTCACTTTGTAGCCTGGGCTGGCCTCAAACTCGCAGTGATTCTCCTCCCTCAGCCTCCCAAGCGCTGGGATTACAGGCATGTGCTACCACACCTGGCAGTCTGGTATATTTAAATAAAAATTATTACAGTAAAAGGCACATTGGCATTAACCACTCTTGAAATACACCCTCACTTTGACACATTTATCCCCTTGTTCTTGCTACTTTTTGAAGCAGTTCTGGGAGCCCTCTTTCATGAGTGTCTTTACAAGTTGTGATGGAAAACACCATGAACGCTGCTGCCAGCTGGTGCTCAGTGGAAAGGCAGACCCCTGAAAGTGCTTGTGTGTCCTCATCCTCTGTATTCCCAGGACCTGGCACCAGCTGACTTCCAGCTCTCCCCAAAGTCCAAGGGAACTGAAAGTGAGCACTTTCAGTTGATTCAGATAATTGAGGCAGCCCTGGAATCAAGTAAAAACACAGAGGAGGACTTCCGGAACTGCTTCGCCATGTGAGAAAAAGAAAAGGGGGGGATATGGCTGTTTAAAGCAAAGGGGAACATCTTGAGAGGGTACTAACCACACCTGTTACTGTTATCATTCTCCCCCATTTGAATAAATTTTTAAAAAGTTTAAACATGCACTGTGTTTTGTGATTATACCTTATACTGACATAAATCACAAGTAGAAATTCTGCCCTGAAAATATTTTCAATTAAAGTTATAATTATGCTTTTTATTCCTCTTGAATGAAATTTAAAGAGGCAAATAAGTACAAAGTCACTTTTTAATGTGAAAGTAGCATCAGTGGGATTAACCTGGATCAAAGCAGTCAGGTACAGTTGATGTGAGGTGCTGAGCATCCCTTAAATTTTTATATGGAGTTCTTCCTTGGCCTGCTAAGTTCTGAGACCCTTTCCTCCGTGAAGAGGATGCCACAGCTCTCTGTGTTGTGCTGCCCATGAAAACTGTCTGTCCCTCCAGCGTGCTTCCTGCAGGTCCCAGAGGTCGTGTGTCCGTGGTCCACGAAAGTGCTGGGACGAATGGATCCCAGCACTGCTTTGGGGGTGGTGATCATAGGCATGAAACTCAAATTAAAGGGTGAGGATAAGGTTGCCTGTGAGGTATTGGCTCTTCCAGGCAATTACGTGATCTTCCAGGAAACAGTCTTGACTCTGATGGGTGCCTGCTACAACTCCAGGGTGATTCCTCTGGGACATTTACTATTGAACAGGTAGTTTCATGAGCAAAGTCCCTCAGGGTGCACGCTCGTGTGCCTGTTATGTACCAGGTCCTGTGCAGGTGGTGTGCTTACTCATCTCCACTTGTGGGAGGATGATCGGATAGCTTTGATAATGGTAAGGAAAGCAGATGACCAGAGGTCACTGTGCTCTCCAGTGTGGTGACAGAGAGCTGGCACATCAAAAAGGGGCATCTGAAACATGGCCCACAGGTGGGCTGAAGGCATGCTCATTAAGTAAGATGTGTCCGGTGAGTCACCTGTGGTGCCAGCCTCATCGTGCTGGGACGCAGTTCTGTGCTGGGTACCCAGGAACGTGGGATATACTTGGCTGGACCCTGCTGCTCAGCCACTTGGCAGTGACCCCTGGAGTAGGCCACCTGACTTCTCTGGACTACAACTTCCATTATGGGAGGGAAGATCGCAGGGCCAGATGATTTCTAAAATTCCTCAAGTTTTTTTTTTCCTGATTGCATAATGGGACTGTTAATTGTCAATAGTAAGAAATTAAAATGTAGTGGGCTGGCACCATCTTGATTCTCACATTGCAAAACAGCATGATTTATATAAGCAGGCAATCCCCAAATCTGTCCCCATGTCAGAGCCAGGATTTGCACTGAGATCCAGCAGGGTCAGATACACCCGCATTTAATCATCGCATTGTAAAGGGGAGGTTGATAAAGTGGGGGAAGCTCCCCTTCCCAGATTTGCTGCATGAGTCCAAGATCGCTGGGCAAGACAGGTGGCTTTGCCAGGGACTCAGCCTCCCCTACCTTGTTTTTGTGCAATGCAGAAAGCCTTCCCGTAGGATCGATGATGAAAACTGCCTTTGGCAAATGATGGATGAGGACAGTCATTGGCAGTCAGTAAATAGAACAAATGGGTAGAGTCTTTGAAATACGAAACAGGGACAACTATCAGCGAATGAAGTTGCATGTTCTAAGACAGCAGAGAGCTGCGATGCACAGAGAGGACGATTCCTGCCAGGGTTCACTCCCCACCTCATGGCTCTCAGAGACCTGCTGAGCAGCCTCTTGGGCGCCCGTGATGTCTGTGGCTGATGCTGGGCACATCACTGTACTTCAGGAGCAGTCAGCTGCTGAGTCTTTCCCCCACAGTGTTTTTTGCTTATCTATTTGTTCAGAGCTAGTCCTTAATGATTCAGCTGGCCACCTGCCCGGGTCAAAACCACTCACCTCTCTGCATGTGTTAAACCAGACTTGTCTTAACACTACAGAAATGAATTTATCGGGCTATTTTGGGAGACATCACCTTAAAGATATCATCTTCAACGAAAAGCAGGTAAAGAAAAGAGGACTTCAATCATCGCTTTCCTTCCCACAGGCACTTCATCCATCTGCTAATGTAGAAAGTGTTCCTTTCCTGCTAATGTTTTCAACACTTACACTCCCTAAATATTTACGCACTGGTGTAAGCAACAGGATTTTACACTTTGCAGCCGACTGGTTGCCTGTATCTTCTAACCAAGTAAAATTGAAATTTTAAAAATGCTTTCTAGTTTTTCTCTCCATTAATTTGTGGATGCTGGAACTCCCGTACAGAAGGGAATGGGAAGGGGGATGCATAGTTTCAGAAAAAGTTTTGAGAAACTGATTAGCAAAAATGAAAAGTATAACTTATGGTGGCCTAATTTTCTTTTTTGAGTAATTGGGAAATGAAAAAGTGAAAGAACTGTTACTTACATTTAACATTGTTATTGGGATTTTCTGTAGCTCAAGACAACCATGGTGTAAAAAGAGTAATATGCAAACATACAAATTGAACCTATGTCCTCACAATAGTTTGCTGTTTTGGAATATTCAATCACTGTTTTATTTTCCAGTTTGTATTTCTTGCTAAATTTTGTTTTGAGCCTCACTTTCAGTCCTGAGTCATAAGGACGCATAGGCAGAGTCTGAAGACTTACCTGTGTGCGTTCTTCTCTTCACCACCTCAGAGCTATACTGAGATTTTTGTGCTTCACTTGCCCTTACATCTCAGTCTTGCTTGAGTTCCTCAAAGGCCCAGCTTTCATCCTGTGCCCCTGGCCTACTGGTGAGGGCTCTTGAGGAAGGGCCAATGGGGGGCTGGCTTGCAGTGGGAGGGCTTAAAGCATCAGTGTTTTTTCCCTCACGTGAGAGCCTTCTCCTTCCCTGCTCTTAGAGTCCTGCTCTTTCTTCAAAGAGGGGAACTGATCACAGCTCTTGCTTGGGGCTGCAGTGCTCCCATCCCCCTCTGAGCCAAAGCATGGAACTTACTCTTGTTTAAGAGACAGCTCTCAGAAGGCTAAGGCCAAAATGTTGGCTTTCCTTGCAGTGCTCCTTTTTCTCTAATTTTGATCTGCAAATGTAGGTTGTTAACCCTCCAGAAGAGAAGCTTAT
>NDGM010904177.1:0-10417 GCA_002564305.1 Octomys mimax
TTGTGCCATTGTTTTTATATTTTTTCTTTAAAATAACTGATGTCAAAATAAACAAATAAATATACAAAAAAATTTAAAAAAGAAAGAAAAATAAATTAAAAAGTCAAAAAACAAAACAAAAAACCATAAAGCAAAGTATAAATGATTTAATGAGAAACCAAGAATGTAAATAAAACAGTAACACTATCAGCAGTAATAGCATGGCTAGCATCCAAATCTTGGTTTTTATAAAATATTAATTACTGAAAGGATCTTTGGAAAAAGGGCTGATCCCAGCACTAAGGTATGATAGGTTTCTCTCATATGAGAAACCCAAAGTATAAGAGCAAACTAAAAGATAGTAGGAAGGAGGGAGGCAGATCTTCCTAAAATGAAAAAAGGATCAAAGGTGGAGGGTAGGGGAGGAAAAGGGATGAACAGAAGCAAGTAGGATGTGTTATATACAGCTGCCAATTCCACACCAGGATTATACTGCAAACATTTACAAAGAAAAGGAGGTAAAGGGCCACCCAGATAGCCCAGCAGATTAAAGTGCCTGCTTAAGCAGATGCAGCAGCTGGGGTTCAATTCCCCGCCCCCTGAGGCATGCTGAGACAGAGATTGAGACTGGGTGTGGTGGCATGCACCTGTAATCCTAGTGCTTGGGAGGCTGAAAACAGGTGAATCACTATGAGTCTGATCTGTGTAGTGAGATCCTATAGACCCTATACTAAATACATAATGAAAAAAAAATTTAAAAAAGGAGGAGAGAGTGGAGTCAAGTGAGAGATAGAGGGGAGAGGGAAAGAAGAGAAAGGGGCTGTGAACAAAAAATGAAAGAGAACTAAGATATGTTATGTACATGTACCAATTCCCAAGGAATGTGAACACTATAAACTAAAAAATGTACTAATAAAAAGATTCTACAAAACCTTTCTGCAATAACAAAAAGCAAGACATGCTCAAAAATTAATCAGGGTATGTTAATAACAAAAATAAAATCCCTTGGGAAACGGAAGCAGTTTCTATTTCCAAATTTGGGATAATTTGAACATTAAGAAACATGTTTTTTTTTTCTTAAATAAATAGTTACAGTATAATTGCCTACAAATTTTATGTACTTTATAAATAAAAATCCATGAAATAAATTTTGTTCAACAAATAAAATTATTTGTTGCTGTTAATAGTGACTTTTATATGAATTTACTCCTTATTCTCAAAAATTATAATTATAGGGAAATAATTAAAGATTTATCTTGCCTCTTTAGAAAGAAATATAGTTCATTCTGAGCTGCTAATATAAAGCCCTTACATCTTAATAGTGGTTAGTAAATATACAAAAAGTAAAAGAAGGTGAAACCTTGAAAGGCTGAGGTATGAGGTTTGCAAGTTTGAGCCGAGCCAGCAAGACTTAGTAAGACGTTGCCTCCAAATAAAAAATAAAAAGACTGGGGATGTGACTCAGCAAGAAGGCTCTGCACTCAATCCCAGTATCACTAAAAACAAACAAAAAACATGAAAACTAGCTTTTCAACCTCCAATTATACAACTGACTCATGCAATTGGATGCTAAAATTTTGAGTATTATATACACAGTATATCCTCAAAGTAACAAAGTATCACCTCATAGCTCATTTGCCAAATGCAAATGGGAAAATATATCTTTTGGTAAAATGACATGATAGTTATTAGCATCTTAACCAACTTGTCAAGTCATTTGACACTCTGTGCCTCTCAATATGTTGCAATACATGTAAAAAGCTCTTCTATGAAGCATTTTTGTCAAAACTGTATAATCCTAATTAAGTCTTTTATTCAAACAGGAAATAGAGCAGTAAGTTAAATGATTCAAAAAGCAAACAAATCCAGACAATCTACAAAATAATTGGCCTGGTCACAATGAGATGATGCTATCATAAAAAATAAAATAAGAAAGCTTAAAAGGTAGGAGAACTATTACAAATTAGACTATATCAGATATTAAGTGATACTTATATAGTATATATTCTTCTTTCTCTTGCAGTGTGTATGGTATAATAAAAAGTACAGTGAATGTTTTGATCAAAGAAAATGTGTAGAACAACACAAGACATAGTGCCATTAAACCCTCATGAAACTTTCCTACTCCAGGACTTGTTGATGGACAAGTATGTAGTATAAGGAAACAAAAGACCAAAAGACATTATAAAAACTCTGATATGGTCAAATGGCAGAATGGCATAACCCTTTACTGAGAAAGTAAAGGCAACAGAACAAGTTTGGAGCAGGGCTGGAATAAGGAGTTCAGCAATGGCCACCTTTGGGACGCATTGCAGCAGTCCATGTAGAGATGATCAAGCAGGCAAATGAATGAGTCTGGAGTTAATGCTGAACTTTAGCCTAAGGCTGCAAGTATAGTTCTGGTAGTCACTGAAGTTTAGGTGGAGAACAGACCTAAGGATCCCTGAAGTTAGAGTAAGGAAAAAATAAGGAAGAATTATTAAAAGAACTGCGCATGAACAGCCATTAAGGAAAAGCAACAAGAATTCATAGTGGGCTGCAGAAGCAATCAACTGTGTTTGGAACACAGAGTCCAATAAGGACCAAGAAATGCCCATTAGGTTTGGCAACATGGAGATAGTTATGACTTAGAGAAGACTAATTTTGGTGAAATGGTGATCAAAAACCTGACTAAAGTCTAGAACCTGGGCTTTAAATTATTATGCTATAATAGTTTTAGCTTAATTCTTATAGTCTTTTTAAAATTGAAGTTATCTTATAATTATTTTAAACTTTCCAATTATAGGCAACCTTACCATCAGAGTAGGTAATGTGAAGAAAAACTAACAAACAAGTTAAGATACAATGTTACAATTAAACTATACTATAAAATCTTTTCCAAGATGTATAGTAAAAAGAGCTGAGAAAAAAACACATTGTACCTATAGAGGGAAAATATGAATAGACAGAAATTTTACCGTCTGGAGTACATTTTGAAGCTTTTAAAGATTTTTCTTCATTTTCTATTATCCTGTCAAATTCATTCAACAAGCTTCTTTTGATTTGAGATTCTCCTAAAAACAAATTTCCATAAATGTCTATAAATTATATCAATTTCATTTTTAAAACCTTACATTCTACTTAAAAAATTAAAATGACTTACAATATGCTATATAAAATATATAATAAAGTGACCATTCTTTTAAAAAAAAAATTCATTTCTCAGTAACAATTTAATTTGTACCACTTTTTGATCAGAAAGACAATCTATTTTTCTGGAGGGGGTGTTGATAGATAGGGACTATGTAGTGCAAGCTAGCTTTGAACTCACTTATGTAGGCCAGACTGGCCTTGAACTCACAGCGATCCTTCTGGACTGGGATTGCAGGTATGAACCACCTTGTCCAGCAACAAGCTACTTTTTTTTTTTTTTTTAAAGTGGCACTGAATATATAATTCTTAAGTTCTGACAAAAAGGACAAACAACATTTCTTCAAACTTACTTTTTCTGGGATATCAAATTTAAGGATGAATTTATTATATAGACCCCTAGGTTACTCTCAGTAGGTTGGACAGTATTTTTAAATTACCAAAGCATATTTAAATATTAGTAATAGTCATAACTTTATTGATCCTTTCTGCCTGTCTCTTGTGGTCTTGGTATTGAATCTTAGGCTTTACATGTGCTAAGTGGTTGCTTTACCACTGAGCTACATCCCTAGACACTGATAACTATAACACTCCTTATTTAAAAATGCTGGGCTGGGAATACAGTTCAATGATAGAAGGCTTATAGAGGCCACAACTCAAGGTATGTATTTCTATGTCATGCTGAAATACATGGTAGCAAGTATTTTCCTTTTTTGGTAGTTTATTACAGGAAACTAATTTGTAGGGCTTATTAAGTAGAAATGCACATGCTAGTCTTTATTGGGATATTAGAATCCTTTCTCAGATTTTTAACTGTTCAAAAAAACATGTACTAGTCAAATAAACAAAAGCTGATAAACTACATATTTTTATATATGTCAGAGAAATTATATAGTGACACTGTTGAGAATATTTAGAAGTTAGTTATCCTGTTCTTCTAGATGGAAGGCAGCTTCAGTAGACCACAGAACAGAACGGATTGCTATAAAATAATTATTTTTTTCACAAAAGAATTATGGGTATCTTTTACATACAATTCTGAATTTTGTACTAAAGGATTTCAAATAGTCTCAGGTAAGTGTTTTAAACTTACTACTTGTCCATGAAGTAAATTCTGTACAGAACGTAAGCTGGATAACACTCCAGCAGGAGGACTTAATCAACTAGTTTCAGTTATCTTTTCTGCAATATGAAGGTACTGGACAGTATTTTTTTTTTATTTTTATTTAGTGCAGGGCTTATACTACACAGATCAGACTTGTAGTGATTCTCCTGTTTTCAGCTTCCCAGGCACTGGGATTACAGGCACATACCACCATGCCATCTCTGGACAACATTTTTGGTAACTGAAATATCCTGAGTCTGTAGGTGTCTAAAAGTAACTAGTTATTTACCTCATCTATGTAAGAGTTGGAGACTTAGTTTTGGCATTTACTTTAATTGTAACTAATCAACAAATTCAGTAATTTAAGTTATAGTCAGAGACTACCAGGAAACTTCCCTACACATCCAGTGAACCTAACAGTTAAACTCAGTTGTTGGATACACATTGAGAATATGGTTCCAACACCAGGAAGATAAGAACACTGGTTTCTAACAATAACTATTTTTAGACTGTTTCCTAGATAGAAAAATGAAGGAAGCTAACACCTATTGAATGCCCTCTCCCTACTATGCATCAGCTTTAGTATTAAGTGCTTTAGGTACATTAGTTTATCTTCACATTTACTGAAGAGGGTGGTGTTTGCCTAAGATATGGAAACTGTGGCTCTGAGAAGCTAAATAGTATGACTAGGTGCCATATAATAGTGAGTGGTTTGACTAAAAACCAACTTAAAATAAAGAACCATTCTGAATCTATATGAAAATTCAGAAAGTACTATGTTGACTTCATTGTGTGAAGAGTATTATCTTTTCTAGAAAAATTCAAAACTTCAACATTAATTTCTCAAATGTACCTATACTAACAATCTGAAAAAACACTTGAGACCCTTACAACATGACTTTCAGTACATAAACTACACATATCAATCAAGCTACTCTCAAACTACATGTAAAACATAAACTTGTTAACACTCTAATTACTAGAACAACAGGACTACTGTGACTGAACACTTTTAAAAGAGATTGGCAATGCAAAAAGAGCTGATACTTACCAACTGAAACAAGAGCACATGCTCTTCTTTTTCCAGTTCTTGAATTTAACAAAACCCTTTCATTTTTTTGGTATGCAAAAGGTGAGTGTGTATGTGTACGATGACCTGGTGGTACAGAATCAGTCAGCTCATCATCTTCCATAAAAGCTTTGGTAATCTCTACTGCTTCTGTTTCAAAATAGGTTTTTGGTTCTTTGGGATAAGAACACACTTCTGCACTTCTTTGCACAGAATCACTACAAAAAGTTTCAATTTTACCAATTTCCATTTCATTTTTTGGGAAAGCTTGTTCATTCTTCAAAAGATGAGGATTCTCAAGTAGTGATGCTTTGGCTCCTGATACAAGTTGTTTGTCTTGCTTAAACTGAGAGGGACTTGGAGAAACTTTAACAAAGTCATTACTTTTTAAAGAACTTCCTTCAGTACTATTGTTACTTGGTAATTTGAGTTCATTATTGCAGTTTTTTTCTGTTTTAAAGTCTATAGAGTGTTCTGGAGTTCTCTTATCAATACAAAGAGGTATTTCCAATTCATCTTGTCTAGATGAAGGTGAATGCCCAACAGTAGAAGCAGTTCTTATTAAATCAAATTCTTCTAACATTCCCTTAACTTTGTGTAAGGCACTTACTGAAACTGAAACCTGTTTTCCACTTGCTGTGCTAAATCCAGAGAAAGCAGATGAACTTGCATTATGCTGGAAGTTTTTTGGAGGTAACAGCACTTTTAGGGGGGCATGCATTATAGAGTTTTCTTCTTTTGTGAATTGGTCTGAATGTTCATTACTTTTAAATACTTTGGAAAACAGTTGCTTGGCACTATCTTCCGATTTAGAAAACATCTGTCTTGCCTTTTGTAATGAGCCATCTGATACTTCCACAGATTTTCCACTTGCTGTGCTAAAAATCCCAACAACACCTGTAGAAGAGATCGGCTTTGGAAGCTTCCCTATATTAAGTTTACATGTATCTGAAGCTTCCAAGCTAACACAAGATGGTCTTTCACAAACTCCCTCTAACCCAGACATACTTTTGTTACATTGTAAACTTTCACTTTGAGTATCAGCAAAGTTCTCACCGGAGTGCTCACATTTTTCATCATCTAGAGAGTTAGGAAAAATAACATCCTCTGAATTATCCAATGGCTTATTATAAGCTGTCACAGATTTTCTTTGGCACGTGTCTGATTTATTCTCAGTGTTTTGGTTAATTATCTTATTGCAGCTTTCTGTAAATATATTTTTTACTATTTTAGTTGAGTCTTGTGAAACAAAGACCATTTTACCACTGGCTGTATGGAATGCAGGGGGCCCTACCTCAAAATTATCTGAATCAGTTACAGCCAAGTTAACGGCTATATTTTTATTTTTGCATGATGAAGAGTTAGTCACAGGTTTCTGAACATAAACATCTTCATTTATAGCTTGTGGATATGTGCTTACTTCTTTTACAGCAGGTACTAGTTCAGAAAAACCAGTGTTATTTTTATCTTTGACATTCACGATTAGCTCAACACCAGAATCAATTTTATTTTTTGAGAAATATCCTGAATCATCACATGTATCACCAGAATGACAAACATCAAAATAGTAGCTGTCAGACATGCTACTGCTACTCAAATGAGTTACATCTTGTTTTTCAGAGATATGAATTTTGTCACTTTCAGTTATGATGCTACTTGAACTAATATTATTTGAAGGATTTCCCACATAATTCTGAGAATATTCCTTTACAGATACAACCTTAGCAGCATTTATTTCTTCCTGTTCATCATCCAATTCTCTTTTCAGCCACTTTGTCGTCTCAAATAGTAAAGCCGGATTCACAGAAATTTTGTTACCATGTCCTGTGTAAAATGCTAAAGGTAAATTGTTAATAGCTGAGTAAGGGAACTGACTTGTGCCAGAAGTTATAGGGGGATTTGTTTCTATTTCTACATTTTCATGTACTTTCACTTCTGAAGAGATACTATTTGATGTTTTGAGATTTTCAGGTTGTCTGTGTAAACTATTACTGAGGTTGGGCATTTCATGCTTTGGGACAGCTGTCCTCTCAACTGTCTCACATGCTAATTCAAGCCCTTCTTTACAGTCCTCTTTGTCTTCTAGGGTCTTTGCTACTTGAGGGCCCAATTTGGTTATTTTACTAACATCTTGCCAGTTTTCATTGAACAGATTTTTCACTTTGTCCAGAGATTCCTTTTCAATATTTACTTTTTTTCCACTAGCTGTATAAAACCCCAACAGGTTAGGTTTTTTGATATTTCCTATTTTATATTCAGGTTGTTGCAGGAGACTTAACTCAGTTCCAGTACAAGCTGGGGTACTTTCTCCCAATATTTTGTTTTTCATCATATTTGTTTCCCCATGACTTGAGAGGTCCATTTTGCTCTTTCTGCCAGAAAGTAATTCCGAATGCAAGGAATCTGAAAAGTCATTCCACTCTTCTGGTTTCTGATCAAAGAAATTTATAACTTTAGTCAATGATTCTTTGGAGACTCTGATATTTTTCCCACTAGTAGTCTGAAATGATATATCAAAATTGTTTGCATATTGGTCCATCTCTCTTGCAGTTAACTGTTCTTTATTTGAACTAATATAACATGTTTCTTCAGCCTTTACAACTTCCAAACAAGTTAAATCTGATAAACTTTCTTTCTGTGTACTTACCTCACTCATAAACTGGCTAGATGATTTAAGATGTATATTATGCTGATCACTACATGGAAAATCATTTTTATCTTTATGAATATAAACTGTATCATTTTTGCATGAATCAGTGTCACCAAGCTGTCTCAATTTACAAATATTTCCACATGCACCAATATATTCATTATTTTTATTTTCTGTAATTCTCATGTAATTTTCAGTATTTTCTTCAACAAATACGCTGGTAGTCCTTTCATCATTATTTTGTAATACTACTTGGCCATTATTGTTTTTCTCATTTAAATTTTTATCATTGTTATGATTTTCTATCTTCAACCCTGAAAGAACAGAATCAGAACATCTCCTTGAACAGAAACTTGGGTCTACTTCAGCAGAAGTTTCCTCACTAATATTCTCAATGTCACTGAACAGTTTTAAGGCTTTTTGGAGAGCTTCACTAGAAACATTCAGTTTTGTTGTGCCAAGAGAAGAATAAAAACCTCTAAACTCCACTTCCTTTTCATTTGTTAAAAAACCAGCAGCACTTTGGTTAGGATTGTTTTGCAGTAAACAAACAAATTTGTGTTTTTCCCCAAGTGCTCTTTCAAATTTTTTACTGCTATCTACCTGACCGATAGATGAGGCATTCATTGCAGGATGAAGATCAACATGTTTCAGTTCCTCAGAAGTGGTACTTGAGGCAGTAATCTGGTTTCCAGGCACTTCAAGTGTATTACTAGGTATTAGGTGGATTGGTTTTCTGAACTGTGTAAATTCAAACTGACTCCCTGATTCTTCTAATATAGTAGAAAGTTCTGTAATTTCTGCTTTTTGGCTAGGTGTTAAATTATAGTTTGAATGACAATCTTGCTTTAAAGATAACATCTGGAAGGCTGTGTGGTTAATTTCACCATGAGAAACAGATGCACTGCTCTGGACATACGTAGACATAGAGCTAACTGACTGTGAATCACATCCATGAGACTTATTTAATTTCTTTTGGTTATTTAGTAAGGTATTTACAATTTCAAAAGAAGCTGAACTAGTAGGATATTGTTCTTCAATATCTTTGAAGAGCATTTTGCCTTTCTTAATGTCATGTCCAGAGATTTTTATTTCTTTATTGGAAGCTGTTTTGAAGCTACCTCCAAAACTGTGACTTGAATCTGGATCTAAAATCCCTGTCATTGTGTGTGTGTAATCATTATTTCTGTTTGGTTTCTTATTCAAGGATATATCTGATTTCAAGTCTTGATCTGATGCTAGATGCTGCTTTATACTGCTTTTATTCTCTTTAAGATCATATATTGTATTTGATGGGTCAAAATCTTCAGTAATCAGCACTTGGGACACTTGTTTGTCACCTACATCTATATCTACTACCAAAGCAGCGTTCTGGAGAATGGGCTCTTTTATCAAACTACAGTTTGATCTATGAATTTCCTTTGTCGTTCCTAAAACAGGGCTATTCCTTTCATCAGTTATTTGAAAGACAAAATTACTCTCACTGCCTGTGAAAAGTTCTTCAGAATTTGGATTGGTAGTCATTTCTGAAATTACAGAAGTTTCTTCTTGATCTTTTTGGATAACGGTTAGATGTGTATTATGGTTGAATGGTATCTTCACTGAAGGTGATGCTGCTACGTATTTTTCAGGAGGTAACAGCTCGACTTTTTCATAATTTCCATTTAAAACATATATTCCTTGATCTTTTTCAATGGAAATATTTTCAGCTAATTCAAAATCAGTGTCACAATTCTTACAGTTTAGGTTCTCTGATATTTTGCATGATTCCTTTCCTTCAGAAATCCCAACTGGATTTGAAAGAGGATCCTTGGAGGTAGGAGTCAATGTAAGAGGGCTGGTACTATCATGGCCATCAAAAAAGCTTTTCTGTGACTGAAATGGAATACCACTACATTTTACTTCTGAATGCTGAACTTCAGGCTGATATACTGCAATCAAGACATTTTCTTTTATATTTGAAACTTTCTGGCTTTTTGGATCATCTTCACACTGTCTTTTCTGCAGGCATGACAAAAAACCAGTATCTGGAGATGTAAGTGACGGTAGTTTTTCTTTATTAAGTTTTGCTTCTTTATAATTAAGATCTTGAGATATTATTGTATTAATACAACTACTTTCATTATTGGAACATTTTCTCAGATTTGTCCTGGCACAGCTGGTTAAAGAGGTCAACTCTTCAGGATCATTCTGTAAACAGTTTCTTTTCATAGAAGAATACCATAAACCTAAACACAAGAACACAAAACCACAAAATTAAAGCAGCATCACATTCATTAAATATTCTAAGTTAAAAGAGTAGTGTTTAAAATCAGATTTAAAACAGAATTCTACATATCTCTATTGTGATGGTACTACATTTTCTAGCCAAAGATAGAGCTTTGGTATTTTTTAAAATAACATATCAACATAATCAAAATTGCTTTATCTAATGTAGTTTAAGTGCTAGCTACCATAAATAAAATTCAAATTTAACAAAAAAAAA
>NDGM010904437.1:0-11657 GCA_002564305.1 Octomys mimax
CTTTGGCCCCATAATCTCCTTGATCAGAAAATTTGAGACACTACCGAGTTACATGACATTACATGTACTGAGATCTTTTAACCCAAATGAGATCATACAGTATATTCTTTCTCGAATTCATTTTGTTTTTCACTTAGTAGCATGTGGTAGAGAACTTGACTTATAAGTGTACATGTATTGAATTTTATGAACTGTCATATAGTGTGGCAAAATATATGCATACCATTTATGTAACTATGAACTTACTGATGGAAATTTAAGTGGCTTCAAACTTTTTGTGTCCAACCAGGTGTGCTGGTACATGCCTGTAATCCTAGCACTTGGGAGGTTGAGACAGGAGGATCACTGCAAGTTTAAGATCAATCTAGGGGCTACAAAAGTGAGCACAAGATCAGCTGGAACTGCATAGTGAGACCCTGTCAAAAAAAATTTCATGTCATAGACCCCTTACAATTATTTGTGCACAGGTACAATTGTTCTTGGGGGGAGAAATGGAATCAGTAGGTCAAAATTATATCTCTGTCCCTGTATTGGTGGCTGTGCATCTTTCCAAACTTAGACCACCCAGAACTAGACACAGGCCCTTTGTGCTTTAGAAAGTATGGCCTGGCTGCTTCTTCAAACTCAGGAAGTTCTCCGATGTCCTTACTGATCTTGCTTTGTCCTGGATTAGTTAGGGTCCTCCAGAGGAACAGAAGCAGTATAACGTAAATGTGAAATTATACAAAGGGATTTACTAGGAGGCTTACAGGCTCAGAAGTGGGGGATTCACAAAGGCTGTTTGCAGAGCAGAGGCAGAAAACCCGGAATGATAGTGTGTGTGTGTGTGTGTGTGTGTGAAGACCTGGAAGACACCGTAGCAGGCGAAGGTTGAAGGCCTGGCAGCTCACGGGGGAGCTGGTCACCTGTGCAAGGCTGTGTTGGAAGGCTGAGGAGCAGACACTGAACATCTGAAGAGTCTCTGCTGGCAGACTGAAAAAACTGGTGACTGATGTCTCAAGACAGTGGCGAAAACCTGCCTCCAAAAGGGAGCACTTCTTTCTTCTTTTTTCATTCTATCCAAGCCACAATCTTATTGGTTGGTACCACCCGCATCCCTGTTAGTTTGCTGGGCTACATGTCAGTAATCCACAGTCCACATCTAGAACTTTATTGATCTGCTAGCTTGTCCTTACTCCATTCAGGAGGATATATCACAATTAGTGATCATAAGACCCATTTAATTTTACTGCTCTTGAGGATAAACTGAACAGCTGTGGAGACATTTACTTTGCAACATTCCCTGGATCCACAGTCATCCACACCCATGCACCAAGAACCTGGATACTGTGTCCTGTGTCTTGTGTCCCCTGCATAGCACTTGAAGGAACACAATAGTGAGTTATAATGTTTACAGGGTCCTCCAACTAAATACAGTGGACTATGTATCATGAAAAATGTGTGTTTTCTAGAAGTCTCTTAATAGGGAAATACCCCAGAATTGTTACGATTTTGAGCTTCAGCCTGCTCAACACTCAAAAGCCAAAAGTTGGTAGGAAACAAATCAAGTCTACCCAATTGTTAGCACCCAGAGAAGACGCAAGAGGAGCTATTGTTGCCTCCAAACCCCATCTTGGGTTACTGAAGTGAACAAAAGGGTTTTTAGAGGAGACACAGTAGAACAATGAGCAGGAAGGATAACTCTTCAGTGTGCAAGCTTTGTGCTGTACATGCTCAGCACTAAAGAATGACAGGGCGATGCGTGTTTACACACACTGATGGGATCTGAAGGTCACCAGATGTCCTGGGTTCTCCAAATCTAAAGGAAAATCATTTAGCATTTAGCATGTTCATCACTTAGGTGCAGCTTTTCTTTGCAATTTAGATTGATGGGCAACAGGAAAGAGAAGCAGAAATAACTCCACCAGGGACAGCTCACAGAGGCGCAGCCATTGCCACAGCTGCCCCATCTGTGGTGCTTGATGGACCTAAGATGAGTAGGAGATTTTCCATTATTTCCTCTAGCCAGGATGTGATAATGAAGTACCCCTTATCTCATGATCAAAATGATACCTGAGTAATCAAGTGGCATTCTCCATGTATCATTAAGCGTTCTATCTGGCCAGGAAGACATGTCTGAAAGAGAAAGGTAGCACATGATAAATTCTCAGGTCAGTGGTTAAGAGACCTTGTGTCTTCTCCAGAAATCAGTTATTCTGATTTGCTTTATAGTAATCTTGATGAATGTTTCCTCTCTAACCATTGCACTTGCATTTGCCTGGAAAGTCTTACAAGTGACATGATAACAACTTCAAGTTAAGTATGACCTTCTGCCATCTTTGCCTTCTTCCTTTTTTCCCTGGTGAGAGGAAATATTTTTAGTTGACTGTGTAACGAGTGAGTTGGGGAAAATTCACCATCAGACTACGCATATGACATTCCACCTTGTGGACTTGCTGTGTTAAGTACGCTCTACCAGGCATATTCGGAACCAGCCTCTTTGTCCTCCTAATTGCATAATAGAATTTTATTTTTCCCTTATCTGTAAGGATTCCCTTCTTGTTGAGCTGTTTCCCTCAGCCTTATTAAAGAATGAAGTCCAGAAGAAAAGCCAATGAACTTTGAAGACAAGTGTCCCTGTCCTGTTAGAGGCAAAACCCAGCAAGGACTAGACCTTCTGGGTGATTTGTGCAATGATTTTTACCACTTACTATGACACCTTGACCTTATACTATGAAGTTGAGCATGCTTCACCTAGTGTAGCCATTCAGGGTGCTTGATCTGGGCATGTAAGTGAAGCAGAAATAACTCCACCCGTGTTTTTGTCTATGCTTATCCATGTACCCACTTAACATGAGAAGCTGGGTGTCTTCTTGTCCCTGGTCAGCCTTTGATCATACACTATCTGCCTCCATATGATAGTTTTGCATCTACAGATTCAACCAATCACAGATTGAAAGTATTCAGGGTAAAAAATCATTTCTATTGGACAGATGCAGATTATTCTCTCTTGTCACTTCCCTGAGCAGTACAGTAACATGCGTATTTACATTGCATCACTAATGCAAGTAATCTAGAGATGGTAGAAAGCCTATGGGAGGACTGCAGAAATTAAATGCAAATACACATCATTTTCTATAGGGACTTGAGCATCTATAGACTTGGTATCTTCACTGGGTCCTGGACCACACCTGTGTGGATACCTTGTGCTCATCTCTACCCTTTTGGTTGCTAAGAATCCTCAAAAGTGTCTTCTCTTCTAACCAAGCAAGTTCAGGCAGTGGCCATCTAGTGCAGCAGGCAAGGGGCTGGATCATCTTTGCTTAAAGGTAAGGGAGTCCTCTGAATGCTCTGCATGTCACCCAGCCACTGTCACCTGCATCTCATGCTCACTGCTTCCACCTGTGGGCAGAGCCCCTCCCTGGGAATTGCAGGGAGGCTTTTGCCCACCCGGCTACCGCTAGCATGATTTCCAATGGAATCACTTGGCTACTGTCTCTGGATACTGCCATCTTCCTAGAAAATCTCTGAACTTTAAGCCTCTCAGTGCTGTGAACACAATGCATAGCAGTTCTCGCCTATTCTGGAATAGACTATTAGTCTGACTCCATCTTTCAGGAAATTTTGTGGTGTGTGCTCCACTAAGGAGATCTTTTCTTGTTTTTCAATGAAGATAAGAAAATCTTATCCATCCACCATTCCATCTATCTAAGCCATTCTGTAATATGCAAAGATGCAGGAGAGAGTGGATCCCACTCTGCATTTGAGCCAACTCCTGTGTAACATTATGTAGCAACACCCAATTCTTTCATTAGCTGTGCTTGCTCTGGAACCAGCTGCTATTATGAAGGTAGGATTACTCATAGAGAGAAAGGAAAGAGTCTTATTGTCTTATCAGATACAGATAAGTTCATGCCACTGTAATGTCTCCTCACCATCCTATTTCTGCAGCAGCCCAGGATAAAAAGAACATCTCCAGAGGATGCCTGAAGAACAGTCACATTAATTAAAGTAAAGGGCTTTTTCCCCCTAAGAACTACCTGATAACTAATGGACAAGAGAAAGAGACTAATTAGTGGGGATATTTCCTTTGAAAGGGCACGCACGCTGTGAACAAAAGTGTTATGCCAGACATTTTTTTAATAAAGCAAGACCTTTTGTCTTTTTCTTATTAATAGCACAGGCTGGAGAGAATGCATCTGAGGGAGTCTTGCATTAAACTAACACGAATTGAAGATTATTCCAATTTCAGGCTCTTTATTTGTCTTTCCTTATTACATATTGCCTTGCCCCAAAATGACTGGGACTAGGGGTGCCTGGGCAGTTAGACCAACATGTGGTGACTTAGACTTCATTAGCTCAGTTAGCCAATGAGGGATTTGGCAAGACACAGTCTATGCAGACTGCACCCACAGAGTAACTGAATGGGGAACCCAGTCCCTTTACTCAACAGTCAAATGGGAAAGATAGAAGGTGCTACAGTTAGAGGATGAAAGGAGAGATAGATAGGCACATAAATGATGGATAGAGATATAGATAGATGCATAGACATGGGGACAAAGAGACTAGAGAATAGTTGAGGATGAAACTCTTGAGAGAGATTGATCCCAAAAATCCCAGTTGGCCCTCGCTATCTACAGGGAATTGTGTTCACAACGCCCCTCCCAGGTGCCCACATCTGCAGATGTTAAATTCCTTACACAAGTCAGGTGGTACTTGCCCATATATATATTGTGTATCCTCCCACAGACTTTACATCATCTCTAGATTATTTATACTTCATAAAATATAAATGCTGTTATACCATATTGAGGAATAATGACAAAAGAGAAAGTCTGCACATGTTCAGTATGGATATAATGTTTTTCCTGATAATAGAGATTAAACCCATGGCCTTTTTACAGAGCTACATCTTCAGCCCTTTTTTATTTTTTATTTTGAGACAAGATCTTAAGCCACTGAGTTGCCCAGCCTGGGCTTGAACTTAGAATTCTACTGCCTCCACCTTCCAATGTCGTCGTAATTTCTTAAACATATTTTCCTTCTGTGATATGATAAATTCATGAATGAGTATTCTGTAGACACAGAGGACCAACTGTTGTCACAGGGAGGGCCAGTAGGGATGAGTCTGACCCATAAGGACATTTCAAGGAGGAGTGGAGTGACATGTAGGATTTGCGTGCTCTACACCGAGGTGTTGTTTGGCGATCGTTTAGACATATTCTTCCCACAATGTGATTACACATAGACTCAGCCTTGAGGTCTTCAAAAGGAACTGGCCAGTTCACTACAGCAGGACCATGTGGGAGGGTGCAGAGGCTGGGTGCTACACACCGAGAGTCAGTATGCTGGAGGCCAAAGCATAGGCACAAAAGATTTCTAAGACCTGTTCTAACCTCTAAGTGTTTCTCTCTCCAGCCTGAGTTTGACCACTGTAGGACTTCAAGTGTAAGCATTTTTTGGAAGATTGATTAAGACTCCAGTTTCTTATGCTAAGGGACTGCCTGACTAGCAATCTTGTCACTCAAGGATCTCAGGTTGTGGCTGTCCAAGAGGCTCCCTTACTATTTAGACCAGCAGCCTGCCTCACCCTGGTCAGCTGGGGTAGGAATTATCTTCCTCCTATCTATACCTCTCCCAATGGATACAAATGAGAAAAATATGCTTTCCAGAAGGTTTCTGGCACCACCAGGATGAAGAGTTCTGTGTCACTGGCCATGGCCCGAGCCACATCTCCCATGGTGGATCACGTAGCTCCAACCCCGTTCTCCATGGTCATTTAGGTCTTTGATAGGGAGTCGTCTGGCCCTAGCTCATAACACCCCATCATATCACCCCTATCAACCCTCCTCTGTCATCTCCATCTCACAAAGCTCTTTCATCTCCCCAAGCACCATATGAGATGGACCACCAAGGTAGCATCCTTCCCACATGGGAGGTGGACCACAGAGCCAAAGAGAGAACTGCATCCAGTTTCCCCTGCACATGGCCCTTGACTCTCTCACCAGTGAGTCCCACAAGGCCTGGAAATGTGCTGTGTGGGACTAATGCAGGACACAGCATGCTATGAACAGTACCTTTCATCCTCTCTGTGGGAGTGATCCTCCCTGTCCCCTTGCCTCCCTCCTGGCTCTTGAGGAGACTGTTTTGAGCTCCTCCTTCAGACAGCAGCAGACAGAGTGGCCCCAGGAGAGCAGTGACCTTCAGATCAAGGCTCAGAGGAAGTGCCAAAGCATGTACAAATCCTGGATCAGTTGTGTCCCTGGCAGAGGTGATACATCACCCAAAAATCAGGAGTGGAATTTTCCTTCCTCTAAATCTAGATATTGGACCACAGTCAACTTTATCTGTGACCCAGCACATCATAGAACCACCTTTGGGTTACTGTTAGTAGCCTCAAAGCACACTTGAAAAAGATTCTTCAGATCAAACTCCTCAGGAACTGCTGAGAATATTTTATATGACTGTAACTATAAGCTGACCTTTAATCTTCTTGGTCAACTTGTATTTTTATGTGCATTTTAATTGACAGAAAATATAATTTTTCAAAGCCTGCAAAAGAAAACAGTGTAAGTATAAGATGAACTGGCTAGGACATTTCTTCAAATATTCTGTACAGAGAATAAATCTTGCTATTGTTCTTCAATTGTTCTTGATTTCTTCAAGCAAGCTTTTGGTAAAGAGGTAAAGGTGTGGGCTGGAATACACTTGCCCCCCAAAAATAGGGAAATAAAAAAGACCTTATGCCTAACACATGTGGCTACTTGAAAATTATCTGAAATTAAAAAAAAAAAAAATAGAATCAGCATAATACTGTGTAACAAAACCCAGATGTCTCTTGGATAAAAGGTTAATCAAATGTTAATATTAAATGAAAGTGTTTTAAAGGCAGAAGGAAGAATGCTGGAGATAAATGAAGAATGAGCTACAGCCTCCCTAGAACTCTGAAGAGCCAGTTCTGTGCAGCATTTTTTAAAGAAAATTAACCTTTTTTTTTTTTAACAGCTCAAATGTGTCAGATGCTTTATAAGAAGGGTACTAACTGCTGTTCCAGAGCTCAAGCTTTAAATAAAAAGCAAAAGTAGGAAGAAGTACTTGGAGAGAGAAAAACGAAGCAATTGCCGCAAGGCTTTGGAAATCACCCTCCCTTTGGTCCTAGTGGTAGACGTCCATGCATAAATCTGGTTTTGTTGGAGATTCAATAAGAGCTCACCATGTTTTTTAACTCACCTGCCTTGCCTCATGAATTGCAGAACAGCCCAGCTGCTCCCTGGCACCTCCGCCTGTCTCCACCTTGACAAAAGAGGTCACGCTCACAGTCTACATTAATCAAGATTCCCCCCAGGAACCAGCACCTATAGGACGGAGAGAGAGGGACAAAGACGTATTATAAGGCACTGACTTTTTAACTGTGGGGCTGACAACTCTGAAATCCCCAAGGCAGGCTGCAAATGCCAGCAACAACAGATACTGCAGCTCAGGCCTGTCCCTACTCTCAAAGCAAAGCTCACCTTCCTCTGGGAGCCTCAGTCTTTTCTCCCAAAGCATTCACCTGACCGGGTGAGGCACATGCCTTTCAGATTATCTTAGATTGTTTGGTAACGTGCTTCGGTCTACTACTTGAAATTTTTTTGAGGGGTTACCAGGAATCGAACTCAAAACCTTGCACTTGCCCTTGCACTGATCTATATCCCCAGCCCATACTACCTTAAATTTTAACCACATCTAAAAGTTACCTTCAGCATAACATCTAGTGCAGATGCTCGACTAAGCAACTGAGCGCCTTGGCTTGGGTGCACTGATGCATCCTATAAACTGTCACACCATCCACAGGAGCAAAGTGAGAAAATCATACATCAGTTGGTGGGTCCAGCGTTGGGGGTGCTGCTGAGAGAAGCAGAAGGGTCTGAAAGGGTGACAGAGAACAACTCAGTGAAAATCTATAAGTACTTTTCCATGAGGAGCTGGAGGTATCTCAAAAGTCTTGCAAAAGCACTTAGCTGTGTGCATGTGAGTTAACGTAAGGAGAGAATGAAAGAGTCATACAAGTGAACCTCAAGAAGTCAGTAGGTCCAGGAAGAGACAGTTTATGCTTTCTTATCTAGTGTGATTCTAAACTCAAGTGCAGGACAGATGCATCCTTATCATTTCCTTTTTAACCAGTAGCCTGAGCTTCCTCCTGCCTTGCTGGAAGGTCTCAGCTCTTTGACGCCACTGGTGCTGGGGTCAGTCTTGCTGGGTGCACACAGTTGACAGTGTCCTCTCTCACCCCCTTCAGCAAAACCTATAGCCTGGCCAATGTGTGTCCCAAGTAGAAGGAGAGGGAGGGCCAGGAAGACTTGTGTTGTAGCTGGGTTTAGGGTTTGCCTGCCTTTACACCCATGGTGCCTTTACTCTGGGAGCGTCATCATCCTAATTTACACATGATCTCTGTGCTCCCTTGAGATAGCCAGCTGCTTGAGAATCCAAGAAGGTCCCCCTTCTCTCCAAATGCCTGGCTTCCTCATACAAAATGACCCAGGCCCCATCGAGGGCCACCTCTGCAGTCTGGGGGTAGTAGCTGTTCCTGTCCTTTCCTCTTCCCACTTCAAAGCCATCTGACCAGATGCCAACCCTTCCTGGGCCCCTCTGAGAAAAGACAGAGCCCCACTTGAGGAAGATGACATTGTGACAGGGGCACCAACTGCAAGCATGCCTTTTAATGGGGTTATTGCAATGATGAATGGATTAGTGGTGTTATCACAGGAGTGGATTACTTGCCATGGTAGCTGGTTCCTGATAAAAGGATGAGTTTGGCCTGATGTCTGTATGGCAAGAACTCTTTAGCCTTCTGTCCATCCTGCATTAGAAGAGCAAGAAGGCCCTCACCAGATTCCAAAACACATGGCCTTGGACTTCCTGACCTCCAGAACAGAGAACCAACTAAATAAACCTCTGTTGCTTTTAAATTTCCAAGCCCTAACATTCTATTACAGCAGCAGCAACACATGCACTAAGTACCCTACTGCGCCCTCAACAGCTGCAACATTACGCTTGGTGTCACAGGTTGGACTGTGTCTAAAAACGCATATATTGAAGTCTTAATCCTAAGTGCTTCAGAATTGGATTATATTTGGAAATAGGGCCTTTAAAGAAGTGATCAAGTGAAAATAAGGTCACTAGTGTGAGCCTCAATCTATGCCTGGTACCCTTACAGGAAGGGAAAATGTGGCCATAGACACAGAGAAGGAAGACCTCACATGAACACATAGGGAGAGACCAGCCAAAGAAAAAGGCCGTGGCAGAAAGCAACCCTACTGATACTTCAGTCTCTGACTTAGAGTCTCAGAATTGTGTCAATTAAGTCACCCAGGCTGTGGTACTTTGTTACCGCAGCCCTAACAAGCTACTGCATTTAGCTTTGCTCTAAATCAAACAAGTTATCAATTCTAATGGACTGCTTGAAGCTGTCCTCGAAGGCTCCAGAGAAGAAAAGCTAGGTCCTTCTGCCGCACTGCTGGATCACAGAAGGAAGTAAGGGCAGTAGACACTGCTGTCACAATTGTGCTCCTGAACAGAAGTGTTTCATTTTGCTCCACAGGGGTCAAGAGCTGATCCTGAGAACATTAGAATAAATATATAGTACAAGTAATTTATAATTTGGGATATAAATAAACATGTAAAGTGAGATTACCTCTCAACTTTGTACAATCACTTAAATTTATCAGATTACCTGATGTTTTGGTTGGACTGAGCCAAATGGGTGGTAGAGTTGGGCTTTTCAAAAGTCCATATTTGTACACTTGAGCTATGCCAAACTAGTTTTGCACACAAAACCGATTTTTGCATCACAAATCCATCGGTATGAAGCTCTTCTTTTAAAGACTAATACATCAGTTGTGAGTACAAACCACTGTGACTCTGGATATCAGTAACAGAAAATACAGTGGGCATGAGGAACAAGGGAGTGCGGGACTCTCCTGTACTTTCTCCTCATGTTTTTTTAATCTAAAATTGCTGTCTAAAATACACTTTATTAATTTTTAAGCGGGTATCATTAAACCAAATATTTTTACTATTCAAAACCTCACATATCAGTTGTTCTATATCCATCCATTCATATTCTCAGAGTATAACTTTAAAAATAAAACTTGGGGCTGGTGAGATAACTCAGTGGTCTAAAGTGCCTGCTTAGGCAAGTGCGCAGGGACCACGATTCAATCCCCGGCACCACATGCTGCTCCAGCCCTGCCCCCAGGGTAGGCTGAGATGGCCACAAAAATAAAATAAAATAAAATAAAAATAAAAACTATCCAAAGATAAATATCACTTAATAGTTTTGTGTCAGGATCTTATCTTTATTTTTTTTTATGAAACTGGCATCCTACTATAAAATCAATATTTGTTTTAGTTTCCTCTACAATATGCTTTTTGAAACTCACATCATTCCACAGTGTGTGGCTATAATATCATTTATTTAACAATTTCCCTGGTTTTGTTGTGTTTTGTTTTGTTTTTGCAGTACTGGGAATCGAACACAGGACCTTACGCTTGCCAGGCAGGCACTCATGCTGCTGAGCTATATCCCCAGTTCAATTTCCCTAGTTTTGAACAATGGCCATTTCTACTTTTTTGTAGTAAATGAGTCTCAGGGAACACTTTTATGAATAGATTCTTATATATAATTTTATTTCACTTAGGTTTATTTGCAGAAGTTAAATTTCTGTCAAAACTGTGGCATTCATCAGTGTGCCCATTTAAAAAAAATTCAGTACATTTATATCAACAAAGTATTATTATACTTTTTCAGCTTCATCGATGTGATGAACCAAAGATAATATCATCACCAGTTTGCTTTGTAGCTATTTGATTTTTAGTGAAAATGAATTTTCCCGATGTGGTTCTTGTTTACACTTCCTGGTGAAAGGGTCACGATCACGAGTATGTTGCCCACACTGCTCACAGCTGCACACGCCCAGGTCACAGCCTGACATATGGTAGGTCTGTAGTCAGAGGCAGATGAAGGATCTGCCGATGTCTTTTGCCATCTTTTGGAGTAATTTAGTCTTTTCCTGAATGATGTGTACAGAGCCGTTGTAAAGCAACAGCATCAGTTGGCCACAATGCTGTCACCCACAACCCATGGGATCTACGATGAAGACAGAATAGAGAGCATAAACATGGAACAGATGACAGTAACTTCTACTCCTGCCCAGTATCTCGGTCTTTTTTTTTTCCTAAACTATTTCCAAATATCAACTAAATGTTCACCAGCGTTATCTTTAATTCCTTCGTGGATTCAAATCTAACTCTCATTTATTTTTAATTTATTTAGGCATGTAGTATTTTTCCAGTAACTATTTCATTGAAAATAAAATAAAAGACCTTATAGAAAGATCTTCACATTCAGGCTTTCTTTTTAAATTTAAAAAAAAAAAAACTACTTCTATATTTTCCTCTACCTTTCCAGGGCAAAGTCATGAAAGCATTTGATAAGTTGATTTCAAGTAAACATTTGCATAATTAATTCATTTGAAATTTATCTCTGTATATAATGTGATACACAAATTTCCTTTTTAGTAACATACTGGACTTAGTATCCCATTGATTGATTTATCTACCCTGATCATTTGAATTTTTTCATATATATATATATATATATATATATATATATATATATATTTTTTTTTTTTTTTTTT
>NDGM010904743.1:0-19680 GCA_002564305.1 Octomys mimax
GTAGGACGGGTGCAGGACATGGACGCTGCCCAGGGACACAGCACGCGGCACAAACTGTATTGCCTGTGTGCAGTGCTGCCGCCGCTTCTCAGAGGAGGAAGAGGAGATGCACTTTGTCAGCTTTGCTTCTGGTGGGCAGAAATGCTTAATCCCCGGCCCCTTTAAATAACTAAAGGCAGAGCCAGGACTTGAACCTATGAACTCGTGCGTAAACTGCTATGCTATCTCTCCAGCTTGTCACTTGTCCTCTCCTCACTGCCTGTGCAGCAGGATGTCAGGAACTACGTTGTACACGTGAGCTGCAGAGTGGGAAGAGCTGGTTTGTTTGTTGGTGGTGTTACTGACATTCTAAAAATAAATGGGCAGAAAGGCATAATGAACTCCGATGCCCCCCAACTCTTTCAGTGTCAAGATTCTACCATGCTTGCTTCATCTATTGCTTTTTATTCTTTCCCTTTCCTTCTTAGTAAAATGTTTGAAAGAAATGACTATGTCATTTCAACATCACATATTTCAGTTTGAATAATACAGATATTTTCTTACATGTTCACAGTATTAGGCTGGTTTTGCTACTAATCAAAATGAGTATGAATTTCTTCCTAGCAGGAAGATTCAGAACTGACTAAGGAGTCGGGAAATGGACATCTTGGTTTCTGGCAACAGAATGTGGGCTCTTGGCAATAAAAATCCAAAAGGTTTAGCAAGCACTGAGTACTTTCTGATTCAAGTTTTCTTCATTTGTTAAATTTTTTGAGACAAGGTGTTGTTCTGTAGACCAGAACTGGTCCTGAACTCATTCTGTAGCCTAAGCTGGGCTCCAACTCATGGCAATCCTCTGCCCTACCCCCGCAGTCCCCTCCAGTTCTGGGTGACCACGCCTGGCCTGACTCAGGTTTTCCATTCATATACTCAGAAAAAAAAATTTTTTTTTTTGGGTTAATGTCTACCTTGTGCCTGCCAGTGCCCTAATCGCTGTTCTCTCTGGTAGACATGGAAACTGAGGCATAGAGAGGTAAAGTTGTTTGCCCTGAGTAAATCACCTCTTACATCAGAGTGAGGGTTTGAACCCCAAACAGTTGAGGCTTAAATGCCAGGTAATGCCAGGTCCTGGCAAGGCACTACTGAGGGCCTCAAATTGGGAGGCCACTGATCTAGGTTCCAGAGCACTCCCTAATCATACTATGAATGCTTACTGTGTGGAATCTGCCCCTTATCTGTATGATATAGGCACAATTAGACTAGTCCAACATTTCAGACAAGGAAACCAAAGTACACAAGAAGAAGGCACTGACTACAGGTTGCACGGGTACTGGTGAACACATCTAAGGTCCCTAAGCGTTCCTGTTTTATCTGTCCCATACCATCCCCAAGCACACCACCTTCATGGACAGGCCTAACACCTGTTTTTCCTGGGGCTGGTACAAAACTATTGCAGCCAGCTACCAGCATGGTGACTTGTACCTCTGCAGTACCAGCTATGCAAGAGGCTGAGGGGGAAAGATTATACTTCTGAGCCCAGAAGTATAAGGTCAGCCGGAGTAACACAAGACTCCACCTCAAAAAATAGGAGGCTGAGGCAGGAAGACCACAAGTTTAAGTCCAGCTTGGGTAACTTAGTAAGACCCTGTCTCAAAAAACAGAAAGGCCTGAGAAGACAGCTCAGTGTAACAGTATTGGGTTTAATCCCCAGTACCAAAAGGGCAGGGGGCGTGGCTTTATCTTTGTGCTGTGTCCCTACAAACTCTATGGACCCTGGGCAAGCCACTTCCCCCTTCTCTGATCCTTGATGCTTCTTATCTGAAGAGGGAACAGTAACAATAAGCGCCTGCAGCAGGTATCAGATTGCAGCTTGCTGCCATTTCTAGCCCACCTTCTGGCCACTGCTTGGTGTATGGTCGTGCACTTTTTCACCCTCCCTTACAGTTGCAGAGTAGCCACTGGATCACAGGTGGCCAGGGAGCCACAAAGTGGTGTCTGTGGGGCAGGGAAGTGCTTATGGAAATACACTCCCTTCTGAAAGGAAAAGCGCATGAAGAGCAAGACTTTCCTCCTACTCTTCCTCTCCGCTTGAGATGCTGTGCATGAGGATGTGATCGTGGGCTGGGGCAGCTTTTGCATGTCCACACAATGCCCAGAATGAGAAGGAAACACCTGCACACAGAAACTGTGGAAGAGAAAGAAAACAGTGCACGAGGATGCTGAACGCTGACACAGATCCTCTGCACCAGCCATGGAGCTTGTCTCCTCCACATCGTTTGCAATGATATTAAATAACCGATTCTACTCCAGCCCAGATTCGAAGGCATCTTGTTACCTGCAGTCCCATGTGTCCTGACAGATCGCTTTGTGGAGCAAGAATTCAATTCCATCAAGCATGGAAAGCACTTAGCACAGTGTTGGCACTCACCCAGTGTTGGTCAATGATTATAACCACTATCCCAGGCCCGTATCATGCTTTCACATTTTTCTGCACAAGCCCCCACCTGCAAACTCTTGGCAAATTTCATGCCCATCCCACCACCTCCAAAGGAGAAAGGAGCTGTCAGAGCTGCTACTCCCCTCTGGGTGGCTGGGATCAGAAAGAATTTCACTGCCATTTGAGGGCTGGGGGAGGGGCAGTCAAAGGGGCTGACAGCTCAACAGCATCCTGGGGAACTGCAGTCTTTGGCCCAAACCCAGCCTGACCCTGCTCCCCACTTGCAGTTGCCAGGGTCTGTATATACTTGGTACTACATCCTCAGACCGTGGATACTATTACTTCCAACTTCTCTAACTATACTCACTTATTTTTGGCTTAAATACCAATGTCAGCCCCACCCAAAGCAGCAACAGTCATGGAATTCTAGGTTTGATGTGTTGTTTAAATTCTTTTCCTATTACACATGAAAATAAAAGGACAGCTATTAAACTATTTAAAGTGTTTGTTTATATACCACCTCACCTCAAATTATCTGTGGCATGATCTGACCTTGGGAAACCTGTCCCTTAGGTAGGAAGACAGGACGCCTGGTTGGCACACTCCTTCTCTCCTTTGCACACTCTCACTCAGCTTGTAGAAAAATGCACAGGCTTGAATCCTCGCCCCTAGACTTTCCTGTAAGAGCTCTCTTCCTGAGTGAACCCTAGCTTTATAGCTTCTGCTTAATTTGTTTTCTAGGGCAGGTTAATAACAACAGCAACAGCCAATCTGCACTCAGGACTTTCTGTGTGCCAAGTGCTACTTTTAGGGCTTAATGCAATTAACTCACAATCCCACAGAGCCCACCTAAAGCATGTGACATCCCCATTTCACAGATAAGGAAAGGGACCCTTAGAAGGGTAAAGTCACTCATCAAGCGTGATACAGGCAGGGTTTGGATCTCCCCACCAACCCTCACCATTCTGCTGCCCCCAGAAGAGTCCACACTGTTTCAGGCTGGACTCTGAGCCTAGTGCTGGGGCAAACATTCTGTCTGATACTGAGAAAGGATCCTGCCTGAAGCTATGAAGCTGGGATCCCTGGGAATCCAGGTCTGCAGATTCTCCAGGCTTGTTCCTGCTTTACACAACTGACCACAGAACCAGCATGCAAAAGAACCCAAATGGAACTGTCCTTGACCCCCAGGAGCCCTGGAGCAGCCTCAACTTATTGGCTTCCTCAATGTATCTTTCAATTCACATTACTATTCCTGAAAAGCTAACTCTTTGGATAGGGGGAAATAGAGGTTTGTGTCACCATCTCTCATGCCCAAGACCTTCATAATATTCTGTGCAAGGTTTCTTTTCACCAGGTCACTAGGCTTTAGGCCTTCACTCTTAATTGACAACTGTAATCATGCCAGTTCATGTTTATGGGACCACTACGAGTGCCAGGCTCTGCGCTAAATGCTTCACAGGTACTCGCTGAATGCTCAGGGCTTCCTCATGAGGTAGGGACATCACTGCCCTTGTTTTAGGATGAGGAAATACAGCCCATAGAGGTGAAAGCCACTTGTCCAAGGCCAGGGGCTTGAAGTGGTGGTACAGAGACCCTGCCCAAAATTACTGGTGACACTGCTCCCACAACGCAAACTCACAGGGTGTCAGACTCTGGACTAAAGATTCTATATAAGATGATCTCAGAACTACCACCCACTCCCCACCCAATATCCCCAGAGAAGTGAGAAGTGAGAAGTGAAGTGAAGTCACCTGCCCCAAACCATGTGCCCAACATCACATAGCTACTAGAGGGACCAGTCAGGACAAAGTTGCGTACAGTATAATTCCAAAGCCATTAGCTGCAAGGCCCTATAGCCTCATATCCAGACTTCAAATGCCCTCCTCCTGGGAATTTGCTCTGCATGGGCCCACTGAACTCATGTGGGGTCCAGGAGCCAGGCCAGGTTTTCCATGTGATGTTGACTGACCGGCAACATGGCTTTCTCCCTGCCTTTAGGTTTTTCTCTAAGGACACTGCCTAAAGGGTGTGGAGGGGTGGTTGGAATTGGAATGTCCAGCTGGAAAGACCTTTCTGTGCTTTCCCTAGGCAGATCAGTTAGCTTAACCAGTCCACCCATACCATGCATCCACAGAGCACTGAAAAATGTGGACTCTGAAGCCACATGGCCTAGATTCAAATCTCAGCTTTGTTAAGTTACCAGCTGTGAGATGTAAGGATGTGTTACTGGCCTGTATCACAGTTTTCTCATCTAGAAAAAGGGAATAATAACACCACCACCATTTTAGGATTGTTACAGGAACTGAAAAGCACTTAGAATAAGGCCTACCATTTCAAGTAACACTCCTGTTGGTATGAGTGGCTCAATTGGATACTGACACCACACAGGTGGGCAGGGATATCTACTGGGCTCCTGAGACTCTGAGATTACCCCTGAGCTATAAGCCAAGGAAAGGAAGATTCAAGATCCTCATAGGCCCACTGGCACACTGGCCTGGAGTTGAGCCAGGGTTCTTCACTTCTGCTGACCAGCTACAAAAGAGCTGAGATCATAGTCCACTTGTAATTATTTGGTTCACTGGGCTATCTGTCCACTTGTTCCTCATCTCCACCCTCCACCCACCAGAAGAGAGAACTTCAAGAAAGCAAGGGGGTATTCTAGACCCTACAGGGCCTGGCACCAGCCAGAGTCCCACAGACGTCCACCAACAACCCCAACTGTCTCCGTTCTTGCTTTCCTCTTATGTGCCCAAGGCTATAACCCCCACACTACAGATGAGGTTCCAAACAGATATTCAGTGAGTGAATGTTTTTGGATCGGTATAACAATACACTACCACTTGCCTGGGCACAAACGGTATCTCCCTCCATCCCTACCCCCAATGATACTGTCTGCTTAATCACAGAGCAAGATGTGGGTATGGAAACAGGTCCTTGGAAACAGGTCTAGGAAAATTTTGAATTGGAGGGGAGGCAGAAACACTAGCTGCCATCACTCCAGGTTCTTAGAGGAAAAAAGAAGGTGCCTTCCTGAGACTGTCACAGGGACTCTAGACAAACGTGGGCTCCTCTCCCACCAAGGGACAAACTCAACCAGGCAAAAGGCTAGGGGTCTTGCCCTCATGGCTCTTTCCAAGTAATATCAGCAGTGTCCATCTGAAATCCTCCTACCTTTGAGGGCCAGCTCAGCAGTGTCCATCCAAAATCCTCCTACCTTTGAGGGCCAGCTCAGTAAGACCCTAGCATGACTGGGTCACTGGTTGACTGGAAACCCAAGGTTCAAACTGGATGTGCCACTCCAACAAGTCATACAGTGATGCAGTGAATGAAAGAATTCATCCTGGAGGCTTGCTGTACATCCTTGGGCTGTTTCCCTCTGAAGGAGACCTCAGGCAGGGCCTTTGTCAATCAGAACCTCTGCTTCCTCATTTGTAACAAGAAGCTCAATGTAGCACTTACTTCATCAGGTTGGAGGGTTAAATGGGAAGAAGCAGATGGCTAGACCCAAAAGAGCACTTGCCAGTAGGAGCTCACTTGCTCACTGTTCATCATACACAAAGCACCTACTAGATGGTAAGCATTGTTCTAGGAGACCTGAAGGTAAAGCAAGTCCCTGCTGTGAAGGGGCTTGCATTCTAGGGGGAAAGGAGACAGCAGACAAGTAAATATGGTGCATACTTTTATTTGGGGGACCAGAGGTAAAGAAGGCCTCACTGAGCCAGACATGATGGCACATACCTGAAGTCCCAGAACTCTGGGATGCTGAGGCAAGGGCATCACAAGGTCATGCCCAGCCAGCCCGGCCAACTCACTGACTTAAGAATACCCTGTCTTAAAATGAAAACTTTAAAATGGGCTGGAAATACAGTAGCTGAGGCTGAAGGCAGGTAGGGAAAGACAAAAGCACAGGCGTCATCAGCAGACCATGTGAAGCCTTGTGGGCCCGTGGAGAGGACTCTGCCTCTTTCCCAGAGTGACAGAGCCAGGGAGATCTCTATGCAGGGAAGGGACGCACCCTGACTCAAGTGCTCAAGGACTGCCCTGTCTGCAGGGAGGGCACAGAGTATGCAGATGGAACAGGCAGAGGGATGGTAGAGGCAGGCTGCTGCCACATTCCAGGGAAGAGGATGGGGCCAGCATGGAGAAAGAGGAAGTAAGGAGGAGGAAATCAGTGACCGAATTTTAGACAATTTCGAAGAGAGATGGTACCACCAAGCTGAGCACTGTCTCTCCAGTCTTTAAAAATGGGATCCCAACAGACACATGCAGCATGATTTATCATCCTTTCCCCACTGCTTGTCCAGCCCCACTCACCATTTCCTGGGTAGTAAAGGGGCCAGACAGGGAAGAGAAGTCACACCAGGAGCTTATATTTGCCATTGCCATCCTGTCTAGAATGAAGCCCCTGAGACTGAGGCTGTAAGGCCTGGACATCCCTGCATGTAACCAGGTGGTCTGGGGTCACCGGCATGGGAATATTTGAAGGTGCTAGGCCACTGATTCTCTTTGGGGGCACCCCTATTCTAGGGCACATTTGAGATATTTTTTCCCAGGGAGTGGGCAGTAGAAAGTGCCTGCTTACTGCATCTGGGGGTAGAGGCTAGTGGGGTTCTGCAAAACTTCCCAAGAGGCATGGGACCATTTCCCACAGCAAAGAGCAACCTGATCCCAAGGTCAACAGTGGCAACTTGGAGAAACCGTAGCCTAAGCTCTCAAGCTCTCCTGTACAGTCACCAAAGGGAAATGCAAATGCAGGTTTGCTCTAAGATTTGGCAGACCAGACTTCCAGGCCTTGACTACGAAGTCATGATTTGGGAAGCAGCAGCCCCTCAAACCAGAACCTGCAGGTCCCCAGGCAACTCTTGGGTACAGTAAGTAGGTTAGCCAATTGGCCAGAGACTAGAAAGCCTGAAGGCATGTCAAAGAGCTCCCAAGAAATCTCTATGCCTGGACCCATTTTCTCCCTCCCCACCCTACTCCAGTGTGTGGCCAGGGTGAAGAAACACAGAGCTGCCCCGGAAGAAGCAGCCTATCCTCTCTGGCAGGCAGGAGCACTGCCACCGCAGAGGCTCCACAGAGTCCCCCATCACTGGAGACAAATACCCTGATCATGCTCGGTTTCCTGGCATCAAATAACCTGTTCCTCAGAAGTACGGCTGTTTCTTGGCACCTGACACAAGGCTGTCTGCCAGATGCCAAGTTCCTGGGCAAGAACTAGGCTGATGTGGCGAAATGGGAGTAAAATCTATCATCTTAAGTGCTAACAAGAACCAGAGGAAAGAGAAATTGCACTGTGACTTAACAATGGAACATAATATACTTCTACAGCCCACTTTGGGCGCTTTTCTAAGCATGGGAGCTACTATTCCCACTCTACAGATGAGAACACCTAAGCAAGAACAGTTACTAAATCACTTAGCCAAGGTCATTCAGGTAGAAAGTGGTGAAGCCAGAGCTGAAACATAGTCTGGGCACCGTTCCTCACCTGCTTTATTCTAGTAGGCACTGCTGCTTTAATACCCTTCTCCTTCTTTAGCTCAAAGCAAAGAGACCATTGTTTCCTACTCTCTCAAGCAGCAGGCTCAGTTTGCCCTGGAGGTTTCCTGGAACTTCTCCAGAACTGGCGGCTTTTGGATGAACCACTTTGGGGAAAGAGAAAGCCTTCAGACACAGAGCATGGAAACTCTGCTTTGTATGACAACATAGCTGGGCCACCTTTGGGACAATAAGGAAAAATCACATTCTTAGCTGGAAGTCAGAGAGCCCACCCAAGGCCAAAGGGAATTTTCTTCTCTGCTGCCTGAAGTCCTTGGGTTAGGGCCATAGAAGTTGGTTAGAGGGAGACTAGGGCTGGACCATTGGTTCCACTCGGGTTTCCTCCCACAGGTGCCAAAGTAGCTTCCCAAAATCCTATCTCCACACCATTGGCTTAGAAGAATGCAGAAGCTTCGAGAAGCAGAGTCAGGGCCTATAAGCCCCTCCTACAATATCAACGTTTTTTTTTCAGTACTGGGGATCAAACTCAGGACCTTATGCTTGCCAGGCAGGTGCTTATGCTGCTGAGCTATATCTCCAGCCCCTTTCTATAGTATCATTACCCCTACTTACCAAATCAAGCTTTCTGAGCCTCCTCTTGCCAAGAGCATTCCCACCTCAGGGCCTTTACATCTGCTTTTCTCTCTGGCACATACTTCTTTCTTCACCCCTTTGTATGGCTGACTCCTTTTCAAGCTTCAATTTTTAGGTGAAATGTTTCTTTCTCAGGCCTTTCTTAGGCCTCTGTGGTACCCCTACCCCATCTCAACCCCCTCACATGACATTTTCCTGGATCAGTTTTTTCATAGCACTACCAATCAGCTCTGATAAATACTATTTACTTCCAGTCTGTCTGCCCTACTAGATCTTGCACTCCAGGAGGATAGGCACTATGTCCGGTCAGTTATGTATGTGGGCCTTAGGAACTGTTTGGCACAAAGCAGAAACTATAAATATTTAGAATACATGAACATTTACTCTCAGGTTAATAAAGTGACTATTCTGTTCTTGAGAGCTCACCATGAGATATGCTCCAGACTTCTCTATGTAACAAACATTGGTAGGATACAGTCATGTTCACAGCAACTTCAAGAAAATACTAACTACAATTATGATACAACAGTAACACAGCTTCCATTTAATGTACACTTGCCATGTACCAGGACCTGTGCAGGGTTTTAGCACTTTAAGGCTCACTGATAAGTTGAGCTTCTCATTTTCCAGGGGCAGACACTGAGGCTTGGTGAAGCCAGTCGCTTGACCAAAGTCACTCTTCAGTAAGGGCTGAATGCAGCCTGTAACCTCTACCCTGCCGGCTCTACACAGGACACAGGCACTGCTCCCTGAGATAGCAAGGAGAGGCCATGTGCAAAAGTGACTCAGTGTTCTCAGGAAATTCCGTCAGGCTGTGTCTTTATCCCAACTCCCTCAAAGAACACATAGTTTCTCACAACTTCAGAAATGCCAACTCTGCCTGTAAAGCAAGCTTCTTGATCAGTGTCAGACTTTCAAGTCCACTTTGGGGTATAGTAGTAGCCTTTTCTGGCTATAGCACTGTTTTTCAGGCTCCAGAGTTGAAACTGTCTAACTGTTGATAAAATGCAAAAAAAATGTGAGGCTGTGAGAGCACATGTAGCCCCTTGGTGAAAATGACAAACAAATAAGTGATGGAGCTGGGTCTGAACCCCAAGCGTAGCGTGAAGCCTAAGGCCACCTGCACTACCTCTTTAACCTGGATCTGGCATTTGCCCAAACGATACTGAAATGACTTCTCTTTATCTGTTAATCGTGCTCCATGAGTCACTTATGTCCTTTTTCATTTATGTATGTTTAAACCCTGTCACGTGGCCAAGATTGGTCTAAAGCACGGGTGGCGAACCTCTGGTACATGTGCCACAGCAGGCATGCAGAGCCCCCTGTTGGCACATGAGCCATGTCACCAAAGCATTAAGCATCAGAAAACAGTGTACATAGGGGCCATCTACATACTTGGGAAGGAGAAGCAGCACCAGGTGATGACATCACCAACAGTTTGGGCACTCTGTCACTAAAAAGTTTGCCATCACTGATCTAAGAGAAGTAGATACAAGGCCCCTACTCTATAAATACTTTGCTTAGGGGGACTGAAAATTGCAAAAACAATTTCAACACAGCAAACTCAGGGATATTAAGGGGTGAGGAGGCAAGGGCATTATCACTTTCCAGGTGGAGACGTAGCTATCTTAGGAGGGTGTCCTTGAGAGGCCACATAAACCTGTAAAGTGTGTCCTGAGCAGCCAGGAAGAGATCTGATGTCCTTGTCTGACTAACACTCATCCCCTTCTTCGGATAACTATGGCTTACAGTGAGAAGGCCCAGGTTTCCCAGCTTGAGCCTCTGTTTCCTTTATGTGACTCCTGCAGTCACATTCAAAGCACCAGTAACTTGGATCACCATAAACTGCTATATAGCTCTTAGATGCAGGATTTCTGAAAGCCTACTATGGAAAAACCCCAAAGATGTGCACATGGCCTGCAGAAGCTGCTAAGAGCAGGGCTCTGACTCAGACTTGAAAGGCTGCCTCTTACCTAGCTGTGGGCAAGTGATTTAGCAGTTCCAGATATGTTTCTCTGTTTTTCCTGACCCACCTCACAGGGCTGCTTTAAGGATTAAATCCATTAACCCACATACCTGCAACACCAGGCACATGATGAGTACTTAATAAGTGTTACACACTACTATCTCTGGGACCCTGGACAGCACCAGGCATATAGTGGGCACTCCCTGGCTGCAGGGGCCCCAGTTATCTACAAAGAGAGGGCCCCAGCTGGAGTAGAGTAGGAGTCAACCTAGAAGGCCTCTGGGAGAGTGGGACAGTCCACTAGGCAATCACACATACAGGTAAACAGCCAGCCCTGAAGAAACCGGTTCTGCAGCCTCTCTGGCTGATCAAGGCCCAGTTCCCACAGCTTGCCTTTGATCTGGAGGATTTAATTGGTACCTTGATTAGATCAATATATCTCAATCTCAAAAGGATTCAGAATAAATGTGTCCCTCATAGGCCTACCCTCCAGCACTCAAGGTTAAGGGTCAGGTATTTTGCCCTATCCATATGTGAATTTTTTTCCAAACTGACCAGAATGTAGATGTGTAAGACACTGGGAGGATAGCCCCCATGATGGCTAGATTGCTAAATGGTTTCATGCGCTTGCAAGTATTTACAGGGCATACTTTCATTTATATTCTATGGGAGAGGGGCAGGTAGAAAAACTCTTGATTTCCCAGCTTTCCTTGCAATTAAGGGAAGTATGTAACTTTATATGGTTAATGACTATAAAGTGAAATCTGATAGGGTTGATTAAACAGACAATTTTTGCTCCAGGGACTCTTAAGTACCTAAGTGGTAACTCCACCCAAACCCCCTGGACAGAAAAGTAGCTGTCTTTGGGGAAAGAGAGGATGTGTTGGTGACAAAGGACACTGCTCTACTGAAACATCCACCACTGCCTGAAGTCTCATGTCTACTATTCAGTAGAGCTCCAGACAGAAAGCAGAAGGTGTGAAATAATAGTAATTATACCAACAGCTGGCATCCTTTGATGGCACTACATGCTGTGCACCGTTTCCAGAGCATTACAAACATTAACACATTTCTTCCTCAACAAAGGACCAGAAGCAGAACTTATCATCTTCATTTACAGATAACATATGTCAAATAAAAGTGAAGATAAGTAAGTTGTTTAATACAGCAAAGGAGAACACTAGAACCTAAGTGATCAGGCTTTCTAATCAAATCAAAATTATTATTATCAATATTTTTGAGACCGGGTCTTGCTATGTAGTTCAGACTGGACTTGAACTCACTATGTAGCCCAGGTTGGCCTTCAATTTGCAGTAATCCTCCTGTCTCAGTCTTCCAAGTGCTGGGCTCAAAGGCGTGCACTATCACACCTAGTTCAAATTTCTTAAGCCTGGGCTCTGCTAACAAAGAAATCCAAGCTGGCCCTGTCAAGAGAACTGGAGTCACCATATCAAGCACATGCTAAGCAGTGAACTGGTCATTATGTGTGCATCACAATCCAGACAACCCCATGGTGCCCTCACAGTGGGCACTGACTAGGTCCACTGAAAGAGGAGAGGAGCTGGGACTTGCCCAGTGTGGGTTGCCTAGAAGGGACCACTGGATGGGGACAGGTGTATAGCCCACACATTTCCAAAACAGTTTATAGGAGAATATCTTTTGTTATTATTTATAGTCAATAACCAATTCCCAAGGACAGTCTTAACCTCTTGGTTGATCCAACAAAGGCCATGTGTGCTTGGCCACAGAGAAAAACAGGACATGGAAGGAAACAGAGCAGAACCACATAACTAGGAGTTCCCAGAATCAAGGCCACAGTCCCTCCCCTGACCATCAGGCTCCTGTGGATCCCTCATGCTGTTCCTTCTGTACCCTGTCTTCCTTCTTTTCACTCTAATGCTTCTCCACCCTTCAGTATCAGCCCAAACACTGAAGATACAGAGAAATCCCCAGGATGTGCTCTAAAGTAAAACAAGCAAAATGTGGTACAGGGTGTTGAGTAACTACCTTTTGTGTAAGCAAGGAGGGGAAGATAAAAATAGATCTTCCCATTTGCTTATATTTACAAAAGGATACCAGAGAAACAATATAAATAATTACTTAATGGGTGGAGGAACCAGGTAGGCAGGGAAAGGAGAAGCAGAGAGCTCTCATTGTGTATAACTTTATATATGCATAAAGAGAGAGAATTGATTTTTTGACATATATAAATGTATAACCTATTTTTTAAGTCTAAAATAAAGCAGGTGGGATGGAAGAGAGTGAGAGGTGGTGTGTTACAGCAGGTATGAATAAATACTCCCACCCCTAGATCTGACTGATAACACCACCCCACCCCCACCCCCTACTGGTCTACAGATTCTTGCGGACAGGCCCAGACCTGCTCTGGCCACCAGCCAGGGGCTGCCCTGCAGCTGGTGCCCCAACAACGCTTACAGTGAGCACGTAGTGGAGGCACTGACAAGACCAACTGCACTCTGGCTTGGCCTACAGCTTGTAGGTGGGCTGCACCTTGGGGACAGGAGACAAGAGACTGGGACAGGGAGGAAACAAAAGCAGGCACAAAGTTCTGTAGGAACAAAAGCAGGCACAAAGTGCTGTAGGAAAGAAAGTATAGAACATGAGGATTGACAAACTTTTTCTGAAAGGAGCCAGAGGGTAAGTATTGTGGGCTTAAGGGCCATCCTGTCTCTGTTCCAACTGCTCAAGGCTAAAAAGCCAGACTACATAACCAAACAAGCATGGCTATGTTCCATGAAACTTTATTTATGGGCACTGAAACCTGAATTTCAAATCATCTGACATGTTATGAAATATTTTTATTTTTTTCCCCCCAATTTTGTAAAAACATAAAGCCTAGTCTAAGTAGTTCTTAGGCCAAACAATGAACCTTAGGCCAAAAATGGCCTGTGGGTTGCAATTTGCCATCCTTGATGTGAAATACAGCTACTTCGCGTATACATGTGTTTGTACACACACAGAATTTCTAAGCTGAAAGAAGAGGTTACAGTGGCTGCTTCTACGGGGATCTGAGTACAAAAAGAAAACTGAAAAAAAAAAAGGAAATTGACTTATTTTAAAATACTATACCACATGCAAATTAATAAAGATAATTTCATTCATTAGTTGTTCTTTCATCTATTTATTTATTCATGCTAGAGATCGAACCCAGAGCCTCACACATGCTACAAATGCATTCTACCACTGAGCTCCAGGTCAAAATAATATTGAGAAGTATACTAAAGAAAAAAAAGGAGGCCACACATGGCACTGAGTAGACAGTACGAGCTTTGAAGAAGAGACCAAGGCCAGATTCAGAGGTGAATTTCTCACCTGCTGAGTGCCTAACAGGTAAGTTATTTGACCTCTTTGAGCTTCGGCACAGTGTGGATGAGAGGCTGGTCTCACACACTGTTGTGTGCCAGTACTTTTGCATAGTACTGGCAAGGGAAAGTGGTGCTTACTGTTGTCTTTGCTATTAAAAGTCATTTGTGGGGAAAAGCCTTTCTCCAAAGGGAAGCCCTAAACATTACTGTGGCTATGAACTTCCCCTGGAGAGCCTGCCCAGTCCTATGACTGTGCACATAATAGATTCCTTGTGACGTGAGGAAGCTCATTTGTATTAGCAACTGCATTCCACGGAGATGCATCCTGGAGCCAAGTTTGCACATCCTGTTCAACTGAGAAGGCAGCCAACTCCCCAGTTTGGGGTCTGCGTTCAGCTGTCACAGTGGGAGGACGCCAAGACTATCCATCGGAGAGATCGTCCAGTCTCCATTTATTAGACATCCATGTGCAAGGTTGTACAAGCGGACGACCTTTTGCACCTCCCCTTCAAAGCTGCAGCTGCAAATATAGTCTCCTTAAAAATAACTAGCAAGATACTCTGGTTGTATATTCCCATAAGCTTCTGCGTTTTTCTGTGTGTTTATTTATTCAACAAATATTTACTGAGGAACTCAAGACCAGGTACTGTTCTAGGTACTTGATCTTAATTAAGACCCTCATTTTTCAGCTGTTTTCTTTGGGCTGTGAGCCTTGTGAAAAAGAGACCTGGCAAATCAGTGTCCTTCCTATGCCTGCTGCGCTCAGCATAGGCCTTTGGCAGTGCACGCCTATAATCCCAGCACTCAGGAGGCTGAGGCAGGAGGATTGCTGAGAGCCAGCCTGGGCTATATAGTGAGTCCAGGCCAACCTAAACTCCATAGCGAGACTCTGTCTTAAAAACAAAAACAAAGAGCCGGCAAGATAGCTCAGCAGACTAAGCACCTGCTTTGGCAAGTGTAGGGACCAGGATTTGATCCCAGGTCTCACATTCTGCACTGGCACCCACCCCTGGGGCATACTGGGTCTGGGCATGGTGGCGCACACCTGTAATCCCAGCACTCGAGAGGCTGAAAACAGGAGTATCACCATGAGTCTGAGCTGCATAGTGAGACCCTGAACCTAATACATAAAAAAAAAAAAAAACACCACAGGAAAGAAAACAATATTTACTATATCAAACTACTGAATATAAGAGGACATTTGGTGACAGCCCCAATAACTAGTGATAACAGCCTATTTTTTCTGGGAAAAGTGCTGTTTGCTCCTTCATTCCTCCTGCTAGCTACAAAGGAAGAACACTGCCAATCACAGGACTTACCCACCCACATGACCCAAGCTGGACCAATCTTGTTCAGGAATCTGAATGTCAAGTTGCCAATAAAAATAGTAATTATAATAACAACTGCAGTAACATAAAAATAATAGCACTCAATATTTGTCTAGCCACACACTCTGTACCAGACATGCTTCTAAATGTACAGTAAGAATCCTCACAGGACTCTTTTGGTTTTATCCTTATCTCATAGGTGATAAACCAAGGCACAAAAATGTTGAGAGAAACATATAAGTAAGGGCTGAGGCTGGTGTCACCCCGAGGAGGCTCGTCCTCCCACATCCCAGAGCGGCTTCACCTTGGTTTCCTTTTAGGGCCGTAAGTGACTAGAGCTGGTTTCTGTTGCTTGCAACTCAAGTACCCTAATTGATAAACTAAGATCACTTACTTGGTTTCACAATCTTGCCAGGCTGGCTGGCACTGCTTCCAAGTTCCATGGTGCAGGATCTCTTCAAACATTTTAGGAGGGAGAGTCAACGGTCACGGCATTTAGGGGCAGCCTGACCTTCAAGAGCAACCATGTTTCCACTCTTGGGAAAGAAACCTAACAGGGAACATGGAGCGGGAGGGAGAATCAGGGAAAGAGGAGACAGCCTTCCTCAGGGGCTGCCACTGGGACTTTGGATGTAGCAATCCTTTGTTAGTAGGCCAATCATGTGCATTAAAGGTCATTTAGCAAGCTTGGCCCTCAGGTCCTAAACTCTGGCTGCGTCTGTCACTACTCACTGTGAATCAAAATCACCCCCCTCTCCACAGTCTTGAAGACCTGCTAGAGATGACACCCAGGGACTGCATCCCTGAATTCTCACACCAAGTCTCCATGTCTGAAAGTCCTTGTCAAGCACTTACGTGTCTTGGGTTCTGGCCATATGCTGGGCTGATATTTTATTAGCTATTTTTAGTCCCAAAGCTTACAAATTCTAATGATTTGCTAACTTTCACAGACCCCTTGCCATAGGCCAGAAGAATTCTCACATCCACCAGTGCGATGTGCACCATGATCCCTATCACTCCCATATCCCACATAAGGAAACAGCCTGGACAGGCTGGAGAATCACTAGCAGGTAGGGAAGTCTCAATGAGCAGCAGTGTCCTCAGAGTGCAGGTGGGAATGGGGACTGTGACTGCCAAATCTGAGACTTTCCAAGTCTGAGAGCAGCCCTGGAGTTGCTCTGTTCCTTCTCTGATGCCACTGACTCTAGCCTCAGCACAGACATATGTTCCATGGCACCATCCCTCCCACCCTCAGCTCAGGCCTGGGGTTCCACACATTGGTACATTCTCCCAGCTCCTTGTATGTTCCTCTTAATGGGTTGAGCACAGCTAAAACTGGGGCTCTGAAGCTGTTCTGCTGAACATCGGACTCTCCGGCCTCTTCTCTAGAGGGGCAGTTCCAGGAGGGCAACCACTAGCTTAATGATGTACCTGGATCTGTCTGGAAACCAAGATCTGGCACCTGGGAGACATTGTATACAGCTGCTGAGTAAAAAAAATGCACTTTTTTTTTTTTTTTTTTTTCCCCACCGTTGATGGATCAACTGATTGAGTATTCTACCGCTTTGAGAGAAGCTCTTGGCCAGACTGGGTCCCATGCCTCAGACTCCCAAGCTGCTGGGATTACAGATGTCTGCTGCCTCACTAGTTAGCACTGGGGATCAAACCCAGGGGCTCACATACGCCAGGCAAATGAGCCAAAACCTGAACTACACTCCCAGCCCAACTTCTTTTCTAAAATTCATGTTTAAAACTAGGACAGAAAAATAGTGCCTTTAAGAACTGAAACCAGGGTGAGGCCTGGCCTAGAATCAAGAGGATTGTGGAGAAGAGCGAGTCACCGGGCTATTTTAACGGTGTGCAGGATGGGAAGGGATATGTCACTGGGGCTGGATCAGAGGCAGGAAAGTCTGGAATGGCACAACTACAGAAATTCAAATGTTAACATTAAAAATAAAGATTGAGGAAATCAAAGCATGAAGTAAACACAAACTTCCCATCCAAAATTTTAAGCCCTCTTCCTGCACCTCATCTTTGGTCCTCAGGACAGTAAGGTTCATTAAAAAAAAAAAAAATTCAGAAACAGACCTTCTGTTCAAATCCCACCTCTGTCACAATAACTATATGATTGTGGGCAGGTCAATTAATTCCTGCGCATTAGGAAAATGGGCGTAGAGAATGACCCATCTCATTAAGACAGCTGTAAAATGAGTTCATGAATACTACCAGGTGCAAGGCAAGTGTTCAGGAGGGAGCAGCTATTACCATTATTATGCTCAGCATCACTCATGCATCAGCCCTCACAAGCAAGACTGTCCATTGGCGGTCAGTAATAATTTGTCTATATTGTCTCTGTACTGTGTATATCTTGCATAGCCTGGTGATGACGAGGATGAGCCCACCAACAAGCCATGAATCAATCTATAGTCAAGGTCCGATGTTTCACAAAAATTCAGCATAAAACAAAAATGGGGAAGTGTAGTCAGTCAAAAACTTACCATCCCAAGGCAGCAAGGAACAAGGAACACAGCCTAAGAAAACTGACCCCTTGTAACTATGCAAGCTGCTGACAAGGTAACAGATTCCTGGAGGCAGTGCCCTGACTATTCTTTGTTCCTTTACCTGGGAAGTTACCAAATAGTGATATATATAAGAGTTTGGTGAATGCTGAAAGGGGATGTAAGTAACAACTTGCTTATACCAAATTAGTTATGCACATTCCTTAGCCTGTTTGTAGCCCTCAATAAATGTGAAAAGTGAGGACAGGGAGATAGCTCAGTAGAATAAGCGCTTGCCTGGCAAGCACAGGGTCCTGAGTTCAGTTCCCGGTACTGAGAAAAATAAATAAATATAAATAAATAAATGTGAAAGGTTTCAGTGGCCCAGGGCTCACTTAAGAGAGAGACTAAGCTCAATGAGACCTCTAAAACCATATATATATTTTTTTTTAAACATTTTTTATTTTTTCATTTTAATGAGAAAAAAGACAAGATAGCAATGAAATAGTTTCAAAACAGGTTAGTAGGAGAGTTACAATAATTTATACATTGCATATTGTATTCATAGTAGTTATTCAGAGGACAAGATGCAGACATATCTTTGTCTAAACAATATTAGTACAATCGAAAGTTATATTAATCCAGTCTTCCCGTTGTTTCTTTTGGCTAACTGATAACATTACAACATGTGGCGTCCAACACAGGGCACGGAATATGACCAGTGGTAAATTTAAATTAAATTAAGTGTTGCCGGGTTGGGTGGGCAATGTAAACTCAGAGTAAGAGACCAGTGGGAAAAGCTCAGAGTGAAAAAGGAGAGTAAATGTGTCCATCTCACCTGGACGTCACTCAATGAAGCGGGAATTAAAATGAAACTGTAGAGTTTTGAGGAATTCTATTCTCTTATAAAGAGGCAGTTATTGGTCAGGCAGCTTTAAACTTAAAAGTTTGGAAACAAGTTATAAGAGCTCTACGCAGAGCTAGTCAACTAGGAGAAGCTAGTGGTCCCTGAGTAATTTGATTTCCTTGGTTTTTGCATGCTAGCAGTCTAACACTGAGGGATCGTGTCCCCAGCAGAGAACAAACTGCTCCAAAATTTGCTTTCCGCTATTTCTCAGACTCAGAAGGATAGTCCTGTAAAGGATACCCAAACTGGTGGAGGGATTTGATGTTTCAACTCCACCTTTAATGTTTGCTAAAATTCAACCTCTGCCTCCTCCCCAATAAATCCCTTGGCCTCTCCATATGAGAATAAGTGACAGTGACTCAGGCTTTACTGCAAGGAAGAAAATAGAGATACTCAGCAGCTGTTTTTCCTGTGGTCTCAGAGCAGCATCCACCTAATGATCCAATCAACCTATGTAATTGGATTAATATGAGCATTAGCATATAAACATAGACTAATTCCTCATGATTCGGAAGTTTTATGCCATGAAATTTGGTTCAATTGTGGTAAATTGGATCACATGAGAAAGGATTATCAAAAATAAAAAAGAGAAAGTAAAGATAAAAACAAACTTTTAGCTCCGCTCAAAAGGCAGAGTTAGCGGCCATTATTACGTTAATACAGGACAGCTCTGATTCGTTAAACCTTGCCACTGATTCCCAATATGCTAACCAAGCAGTAAAAAAAAATAAAAACTGCTACTTGATTCTGGATGGTTCCAAGTTAATGCAGTTGTTTTCTATGCTGCAGCAGCTTGTTAAAAATAAGTCAGCCTCTCTTTGTTATGCATATTAGAACTCATACTACATTGCCTGACTCTATTGTCAGCAGGAAACAACCAGAGAGATCATTTATAGGTAATGTTCAAGCTGTCTTCTAAAATTTTTGTAAACCTTTTCATATTTCCCCTATCACAAAAATTCCTTATAATCTCCAAGGTAAAAAAAAAAAAAAATGTTAAATGTACAAAAAGCTAAAAGAAAAAAGATTGAGTTAAAAATGGGACAGAGGGGCTGGGGAGATGGCTCAGTGGAATAAGTGCTTGCCTGGCAAACACAAGGACCTGAGTTC
>NDGM010904852.1:0-10683 GCA_002564305.1 Octomys mimax
AATTGGTATGTCATGACAAGCAGTATGTATTTAGAAGACCAGAATGACAGCATTCCAAGCATGACCCTGCCATGACACAATGTTATCTTCAGTGCACTTGCCTAGTTACAGGCATCAGCATATATAGTTAGTCAGGGTGAGAATCCTTAGGTGGGTAATTTCTGTCAGGTCTCAAAGACCAGTGAAGTCTGAGCCACTTCTGGCTAGTAATTTTCATTTCAAAAGGGAAGATTTGGGCTGAGGATGTAGCTCAGTGGAAGAGTACCCGGTTAGCAAACATGAGCTCCTGGGTCCTGGGCCTAATTGGCTGAGGGATTTTTCTTAGGATACATTTTCTAGAGCTTACAGCGGTCAGTTCTGCTGAGAATTCTTTGAGACATTCCAAATAAAACTCTGTCTGGCTCCATCTACTCTGTTGAAGATTACCTTTGCACTGAAAGATACTACTTATCAGGCTGTTATTTGTTGGAACTTGGATACATGCTGCCTACAGTAGATCTGTTAATTAGGGAAGTAATGTGCATCTCAAAAGAAATTCTAAAAAAAAATATGTATTGAGTAGTATGTAGATGAGAAAGTTCTAAAACCCCCCTAGAAATCCCTAGAAATAAATACTAGTAATGATCTAACGCATTCATGTGATCCTAGTTATGACTGCTATTGAATTAGTATCTTTCATGGGTCAGATATAGAGTTCTGAGCTTTCTACATATGACAATACCATTCAATCCTTTCAACAGGCATCAGGGAGTGTCTTGGTCATTTTTCTCTTGTTGTTGAGACAAAATACCCAATCCCCAAAATGAAGGGGAGAAAGCGTTATTTAGCTCCCAGTTTCTGGCAGTTTCATTCCATAATTCACTGGCTCTTGTACATGGCAGAGGAGCCCTGGAAAAAGCGGTTAAAAATAACTAGATTTTAACCACTGGTGATTTTTCTTAGTGGCAGAAAAATACCAAAAGAAGCAAGGGGAAAGGGGAAAGCAAGCCTCTATTTCTCCCTTGTATTGTATGCAGGCCTTAAGACAGGTGTAGTACTCACACCCCAATCCTAGCACTAGAGAACGAACCAATCACAAACTCTAGATTCAACAGCCTCTGAAAAACCTGACCACACAACCTCCTAGGCTTTGGGGGAACATGCACACACAAACTAGAACAGGAAGGAAATATTATCGGCATTTTAAATGTTAGGAAACTGAGACAGAAAGTTTAAATATCCTGGTTGCAGATAAAATGTTAGTTTATTTTCTAAACATTTCTTCTTTACTACACTGTCCAGTTTGATATTATAGTTCATACTTTTAGTTGTTTAGCATAGGAGGAATTATCCTTTACTTTGTTTTACTGAACTATATGAAAGGGCTGACAGTGTATCAGTTTTGGACTTAAACCAGCAGTTTCAGGTGATTAAGCTTACCCTCGTATGGTATGTTCAGCTACAATGTAGAATTGTAGAATAAAGTATACTCTAGTGTAGTATAATGCATGAAGTGCCATCAAAAATGACAGTGAATATTTAAATTTTAAAGCAAATTATTATAATAAAAGATATATTGCCATTAATTCTCCTCAAAATACTCTCCTTCCTGCAAACACATTTATGCCAACTTTCTTCTGACTTTTGGAAGCTGCTCTGGAAGTCCTCATTGTGCTTTTGTAGCTGCCTCAGAGTCCTGAATCAATTCAAAGCATTTACCTCTGACAGTCATGTTGGTTTTGTAGAGGAGCCAGAAGTCACGTGGTGCTACATTTAGTGAGCAAGGTGGATGTGGACACGTCATCGTGTTTCTGTGAGCCACCTTTCCATTGGACAGCACTGGGAAGCAGCATTCGCTGCATTCGTGGTCACATATATATAAAAGAGAATTTCTAGAAGGGCTTCAAAAAGTGGCAAGAGTGATGGGAAGTGTGTTCAAAGCGAAGGGGAGCCTTTTGAGGAGAATAAATAGTAATGTATTTTTTACTGTCATGCATTTTGAAAATATAAATATTCACCATATAATATAGTATTGCACAGGAGAGTATAGCACAGCACAGCATAACATTGCATAGCATAATATTCTGGGCTCTGCTACATCCTATGCTGTGTTCCGTGGTATGCTCAGCACAGCCACGATTATAGGATCAAAGACAGAGCAGGTAGATGAGTTTGTTTTATGGCTGCATGCACATCTTTGATTGTACTGCTAATTTTTAATCTTAACTATAATGAGGAACTTGACAATCAATTCATGAGCATTTTGAATCCCTCACCCCAGTTATCACGGCCACAAGGGTTATAGAGAGCGTAATAGAAAGAAACTCACAGGAATGCCATGGAGAAGGAGTCTGGTCTCAGCCTTACCACTTGCCACTTAGGACTTTTTGGCAAATTACCATTACTCTGGCACTCAGCTACCTCTATGAAATGGGGCTAATCAGAGGGATGTCATATAGTTGTGAGATTAAACAAATTAATGTATTTTTAAAACTCACATTTGTTGCATGTCTAGTATTTCTAGGCACAGTAGTAAGTATACATAGATCAATGACATCTTTACCCTGTCTTTGTCCTGAAAAAGTTCATAATTAAGATAGAGATGAAGAAGTAAATATATTCAATAAGGTAAGAAACATGCTAAAATAAAGGCAATGTACAAATGTTACAGAAGAACTGAAGAAGACGTGCAATGTTCATCCACTCCCACAAGATCCTATGAGCAGAACGCTCATCTCTCTCATTTGTGCATTAAAAAAATACTTGTTAGTTAAATAAGTGACTGAATCATGGGGGTTGAGGACGAGGCCAAGGAATACTTCACCCTCTTTACCATCCCCAGCGCCTTGCCTCCCCTCCCTGTCCAGCACGGCAGCCTGGCTGCGTCCCTCGTCTCCTTTCAGACAGTTCCTGCTGAGATCGTCAGTGGTGTCCCCGCTGCTGGCTGGGTCAGGCAGGTCTCCTTTAACTTCTCTCTCTCGCTTGAAATCTTATCTGTGTTTGCTGTTGCTGATCACACTCTTTTGGAAGCTCTTCCTGCTCTCGCTGTTTTGAATGGACATTTCTAGGCTCTCTCCTTGTCTTTCGCTCCAGTTTCCTGTCCTCTTCTTGGGATTTTCTTTCAAATTAAAACAAACAAAAAACCTGTGATGCCCAATAGGAGATATTTTGTTTTTCTTGGAGGTTACTTTCTGCTTTGATTTAACCACTGGGGATTATTCCTGACACTTATCACCAGGACAAAACTCTCCTATGAGAGGCAGACTTAAATTTTTTGATTGTCAACTTATTGTCTTTTAACTAAAATTTAGCTGGCACATAAAAAAATCAAAGTGTTCAACATGGAAGTTGACACCTGTCCATGACATATTCTATCACTGTTGTAGTACACTTCTTTTTTCTTTTTTGGTGGCCAGCTCAGCGCACCCTGGGGATGGGGCTGGCACATCATGTGGTGACAGGGATCAAACTGCAGTCCCTATGCGCTTGCCTAAGCTTGCCTAAGCGGGCACTTTAGACCTCTGAGCTATCATGCCAGCCCCTGTAGTATACTTCTTGATTCATTTTTTCCCCACTTACTGTGTAAGGTGTTGTTGTGTAAAGTTATTTGATTTTTTCCTCTTCCAGGATACATAGAAGATCACACTGGACCCCTTGCAATGAGGCAGGGCCATCCAACTCATTCTGGCCCCAGGGGTGTAACTTATAGTGGCAGGGGTTATTTTAGAGCAAAGCCAAGGACAGAATCGCCATATTCCATCTTACTGCAGTGAAAAAAGAGCTCTACTTGCTGGATGGTGTAGCTTTGAGATGGTGGGGCCTTCCTCAACTGGCCACTGAGTGATCTTGTGATGGAGCACCTCCCCACCAACTCAGGGTGGCTATGTGACAAAATAGAGGTGGTCATGGAGATGTTGTTGTTTGCAGCAGCAGCATGACCTCAGTCCTCCACTTATATGTCAGACCAATGTAATACTAGAAAACCTTTTTCAGATTTCCATTTTTTTCCTGTCTCTATTATTTTATTTCTATTAAAAATTTTTTTTCAAAGAGAGTAAAAAATAGCATTAAGACAGAAAAACTGGGGGCTTCCCAGTTAGCTCAGTTGTTTAAGTGCCTGCCTGGGCAGACCCAGTCAGGCTTGCAGGACTGTGGTTTGATCCCCAGCTCCACATGCCATACCATACCTATACTTAAGGCAGCCTGAGCCAAAAAAAAGAAGTCTTTCTCAATTTTTAGGGCCAAGTAACTCAGTGGATTAAAGTGCCTGCAAGTAGGCACAGGGGCTGGGAGTTTGATCTCTGGGTCTGCTGTGCTAGTCCTGCCGTTGGGCCATGCAGAAATGGCAATTTAGACTAGGTGTGGTGGCATGCACCTGTAATCCCAGCACATGGGAGGCTATAAACAGGAGAATCACTATGAGTCTGATCTAGTAGTGAGACCCTGAACACCAGGTAGACTCTTCCAAACAAACAAACAAACGAAAAACAAACAAACAAAAACCAGTCCAAAACAAATAAACAACAAAACCCAGAAAAATGACAAGTGATACAAAGTTTCACTTAATGAAATAATATGAATTTCACAGTATTTGTTATAATGCATAGTTTTCTCTTCCAACTAGTTGGTCATATTACCAGATACATGCATGCCAAATTGGAAGAAGAAAGAAAAAAGGAAATAGATAAGAAATTAAGAAGAGAAAGAGGACCAAGAATTGAAAAAGGGAGACAAAACAAATTAAGCATCTACTGCTCCTTTCCATAGATCAGCAGGAATGCATAGAACAGCTGTCCAAACCATCTTGCTCACATCCCTAGATAGGTCTCTTTCCCCCACTCCCTCTATTGTCCTCCTCAACTCAGTAAATTCTTCCTTTTGAATAGGCTCATTCTCTATTATCTTATTTCTATTAGTGATTGCTTTTCTATGTTGCTTCTACAATCTCTTGAGTTTACTAACTCTTCAAATTTTTTTTTGATTCTTTCAGATCCATCTTGTACACACTCACCAGAATGTTTAATTTAAAATACAAATAGGACAATGTCACTCCCAGCCTAAAACCCTTTAATGATTCCAACATTACCTATAACAATAATTTTATATGTTATTTCCTGGAAGAGATAATTGAGGTTCTGGAAAAATTCTAAAACACACATTTTCCCAGGTTCAAGAATATTAGACAGTAATGTCATCTGAGAGGTTTACAAATTAAGTCAGAATTTAAAATATTATGATAAAGAAATTAGCATAATTTGTTTTCTTTTAGTAGAACTTGTTTTAAAAGTTTTTTTTTTTTTTTTTTTTTTTTGCGGTGGAACCGGGGATTGAACTCAGGCCCTTGCATTTGCCAGGGAAGAGCTTATTCCACTGAGCCATCGTCCTGGCCCCTAAAGGTTCTTTTTCTTAAATTACTGGACCCATAAGCACTTTTAGCGGAATTTCTTTTAGCACTAGAGTACTGTAATAGCGTCTGACTTTAGTGCGTAGGACTTATTTAGATTTCTCTCCTTGGCCCTCTGGCTTCTTCACTTGCTGCCTTCTGTACTTGGTGCTGAAGCAGTAAGCATGTACCAATGTTGCATGTCCTGTACACAGAAGAAACTTGCCTTCAGCAGAGCTGCTTGCTCCATCTAGAGTGGTGTGGCCCCGATCCCACAGAAGCTCCTTTTCTTAGTCCTAGTCAGGCTTTTAGTCAGAGTTCTGTCTGCTGCAAGAGGCTGGGATGAAATGCCTAACTTACCTGATTGGAAGACCAGGCACAGTTCCTACTTACCTCATGGAAGGGAGTTTCAAATTCTTGTCAGGCTACAAAATTATTCAACATTGCCAATCACATTTGTCCTGTGGAAAGCACAAGGCATCTCAATCTGTTGACAGCAAAGCCTGCCTCCAACAGCCCCGAATGGTCACTTGTATTCTGAGTAAAATCCTCACAAGAGCTTTGCATGTTACATGGTGACTTTCCTTCATTCCGCACCCTCAGCTTTGAATATATTGTGACTAATCATCTGCTGTTGTCCATGGTCAGGTGTCACATGTTCAGCTGTGCTCATAACTGTAGGGAAGGAATCAGCAACTGAATAGAGCTCTTGCTAGAGGCATTGTGCCTTATACCTGCCACGGAGTTCAACCCAGCCACACAGATACAGCCACACAGATACAGCCACTCTGTATCTGGCCTAGCACTTGCCAAAATTCATTATAATTACTTTATCAAGTTTATTAGGTTATGTTCTTTTTGATGTGAGTCTAGTCTTTAGTCCTTTAGTCTTGCACATAGTTTCATGATGATATTTGTAAATCTGATTGTTTTAAACAATGCGCTTTTATAAGTCGCAGCTTAAGCCTCCAGAAGATTGGCATTGCCCTTATTCTATAAATGAAGTTGAGCAAGATCAAGCAGTTTCTTTTTAGACCAAGTGACATGTTGAGAAGAAGAGCTGGATCTTGAATTTGATCTGGCTCTGCCGACTTCTGGTCTCTTGTGTACAAATAGAAGAACTGCCCTCAGGGGCCACTGCTGCCAGGATTGCCCGCTGACTTGGTGATGAGAGTGTGAAATGCCAGTACCTGGCATTTCCTTCAGTGTAAAGTTTGAATAGGATCCAAAACAGGGACAAAGAGGTATAAGGATCTCACATTCTGGAGAGATTCCAACTGGAATTACATGTGTGCTCCTGGGGCAGCAGAAACGGTCATTTCAACTACTGCTCTCATACCAGTGCAAATGAAAAACGCAAAGAAAACAAAACAACAGAAAGAAGAAGAAGAGGAGAAAGAGAAGGAGAAGGAGGAGAGGAGAGGAGAAGGAGGAGATGGAGAAGGAGACAGAGAAGAAGCAAAAGAGGATGTGGAAAGAGGAGAAAGGAAGGAAAAAAAATTGGGAAAATAGGCGGTGAGTTGTCAATATAAAGAAGCATATGTGATCTTTTTTATAAATTAAAGATATTTTAAAGACAAGGTCTTTCTATGTTGCCCAGACTGACCTCAAAACACTGGCTTGGCATCCTGAGTGGCTAGAATCATACCCCAATGCCACTGCTCTAGGTCACTATAGAGAATCTTTTGTGGTTCTCTTCACTTCTTTGAGAACAAAGGAAGACAAATCATTTCAAGGCAGGAAAGCCTATGAAAAGGAAACACTTGGCCCCTTGTCCTAAAGTGATGGTTTCTTAAACAAAGACTTGCAGCTATGTTTCTAAGCCTACAGAGGAAAGGAGGTGACCAGGCAGAAAGAAAGAGGGGCAGCAGGGAAGTGGAAACCGTCATTCCAGCCACTGTTCCCATGCCAGCCCAAACAAAACCAAAACCAAACAACCAGTGCCCTCCACTGGGAGGTCAGAGGGCTACCTGCAAGGCAAGTGGAGCCAGTGGATAAAGACTTGGTGATTCCCAAGTTCAGAATGTATGTGTGCACATGCATGGGTAAATGCGTGTGTGTGTGTGTGTGTGTGTGTGTGTGTGTGTGTGTGTGTGTGTGTTTGGAGGAGGGGCATAGCTGATGATGATAGCTGTCAGTCCTTACATTAGGGAATCATTTAGCGAGGATGCCTTGTTTCTCCACAAAACCCATTCACATTTTTGAAGAGAAAGATAGTCTTTGGGTGCCTGTTCTGGAAAGGCCCTTTTTTGGTTAGAATGGTTTATCTGAAAAGTATCTACATTTGATACAAGCCTGAAATCACTCAGTCACTAAGAAAACGCATAGTCTTCGAAAGGGTACTTTATTCCTCCTGATGTCTAGTCCAGAAAGATGGAACAAATCTTACTGCTTCCCTTTCTACTGCAGTTCTTTAACTAAAAGATGGAGACAGACTGGAATTTTAAACCACAGAGAGATTTTTGTTAGTAACTACAAGCGTTCATAGATGGGCTGAAAAAGTTCTCTTTCTTGTCTTAGTTCCTCTAAGACAGGAAAGAGAAACTCAATGGCATTTTGAGTGTGAAGAGAAAAATACAAAATTTCCCATTTGTATCCAGTGACTTTTGGCTGATCAGTAAACCAGTCATCTAAGTCGATTGGTAAAGCACTAGGCTCGACTGCACCATGCAGAGTGAATTTCATACCCTACAGTCAGCGGAACACAGAGGACAGTTTTGTCTGCAGTTTAATCGTAGTGACAGAGAAGAGCTGCTCTGTGGGCATCTGGTGGGTAGAAAAATGAGAAATCCAAGATTTTAGAAGCAGTTTCTTACTTTTACTGGAAGGTAGACCCTGGAGAGACAGGCAGCTGGGCCACGTTCTCTATCTCTATGTTCTGCATGTTTATCCACATCAACCAGAACATAGCTTTCTGTCCCTGGGTAGACAGCACAATTATCTCCAACTCCAGAGTTAGAAATATGTGTCTTCCATAATTAATCTTAATGTTGTCTAATTTAATCTGTACTCAATCTTATTCTGACTATATGCTAAAGCTTCCCATGATGCATCTTAATCTAAAGGTGAGTTACTGATTTTTTTTCCACCAAATTCTCTTGAGAAGTTTGAATATGAAAATGAAAATACTTGTAAGTATCTATGAATCTCTTTCTGTATTGTTTTATCAAATAGTGAATTAGGCTTGGGAGAGTTAGTAAATTGAAAAAAAAGAACTCTGAGGTATGTATCTATTTAGGTTTGATTTATCATTCTTTTTCTCTGAGTCGTCAGTAGGAAATATAGTAAAGAAGAAAAAAAATTACACATGAAAATCATACCATTTTCCTTGTTCATGGCCACTCAGTGTTCTCCAGGCTTTTCCTATTACTGTGCTACAGACAGTGAAGTCTATATTCACATGTGTTGTTGCATTTTATTGGTATCAGTTTTCACAGCTTAGGAGGGCCAGTTAAAGCTTGAAGAGGTTCTGAGTGAGTGACGTGTATCACAGTTGTGGAGGAATTTGGAGATCAACTCCATTTCCCAAGTGGAAACTAGGCTTGAAGAGGTTGAGCTCACAGTATTACGATGAGGAATGGCAAGTTTTATTAGAAGACAAGGCTAGGATGAGAATATGCATAGAGTTATCTGCTGGTCTGAAAATTCTGGGTACAAACTGCTACCAGTTTAGCTTTGGGGGAACATAAAATTAATGAAAAAATTATTTTTGTAGATGTGTATACACAACTGTGGTCTAGACACAAGAGTAATTTAGTGACAGAATGTGTTCAACCCTTCATCTTCCTGAAAGGCAAAGCTGAAGCTCAGAACGTGTAATTTGCTGGAGATCTCACTAGTCAGTGGCAGCTAAGATCCCAAACCTGGTGACAAGTATTACCCAGCCTCTCTCCTCTAAGCCAGCTGCCTTACCTGCACTCTGCTAGCACTAAGAACAAATTTTAACATTTCTTGAAAGGTGATAAACTTTTATTTCACTAAAAATAGTACCTTAATGATGTCCATAATGCACTTCTGAGACTATTTGCTTTGTGGAGACGACAGACTAGGGGCCTGAATCCCTGTGTGTTGAGAAAAATAGATTAAAATGCATGCAAAGAAAACAGAGGCTGGTTATTAGAATCTATGGTTCTGGGATCTTGGGCCTGACTCTCTGGGAGACTTTGGGGAAGAATCTTAATGCAAAGTGAGGTCTCTCAGACATTTTCACTGTGCTGGGTACTAAATGTTTGAAGGCATATCTGCTGCGAAGTGTACTGCTGAACAATTCCTGTGTAACATGGGATGCCCCGGGAAAGTCCTTCTCCAGCACTAACTGGGAACAAACATCTCCAGACATTCTCCGATGGGCTGCAGTTAGGGCTTAGGAATGAGGAACACATGATAGCAGCTGGGCAAGGAGCCTGGAGGAGATGCTCTACACCCTTCTCTTGCAGAGCATTTATCTATTAACTCATTTTAGCCTGCAGAGCTACATAAGCCGGGATCGAATTTCCTGTCATGGAACATGCTTTTGGGTATCTTCTAACACAGGTTTCAAGTTTCTAGGTGTGGCACTGGGATTCGAGCTCCTTTTCCTGATGTACAATCTATGTCCTTATTTTCTTACTGTGACAAACAATCTGACTCATTTTTAGGGTTCTAGTTACACAAATAACTTTACCCAGTGTGGCAGACATTGCCAGATAGAAATTGGTTGCTTTCTACTTCTCTATCCCTTGCTTCCAATGTGTACAGATGTGATAACCCAGACTTGATTCTGAGGACAAGGCAACTCTTAGGGTTCAGCCCAGCCCAGACATAACACAGCTGGCTAGAGGAGTTATGTCAGAAAAGGTCAGGGAGGACTCACCGGAAGGAAGGTATTATGAAGGGGAGAGCGGCTTTCACTCCAAATCAGAAATTAATAGAAAATTATTTTGACCACATCAAATAAATGGACAACTGAAAAGGGAGGAAGTGCTGCTGGGGCAGCTATAGACACTGCCACTGACTGGGACAGACTTTGTGTTCAATAACACTCCTAACTAACTCCCCCTCCAAGTACTGGGGAGAGCCACATTCCTGTGTTCTTTGCTCTACTGTGTACTTTCCCCATTAAACTCCAGTCCAAGGAAAAACACTCAGGTGAAGGAAGGATGCAGAGGTAAAGGGCATTCTGAGTTGATGCAGCTGAGAGTCCCCCTGCCCAGATCACTGTGTTTTTAAAAAAATTAATTTATTGAGAAAAAATTGCAATGTGACAGCTTCAAAACAGCTTAGTAGGAGAGTTACAACAATTAATACATTGCATATTGTTGTCTTTGTAGTAGTCATTCATA
>NDGM010905094.1:0-10558 GCA_002564305.1 Octomys mimax
TGTGTACGCTCTTCCATATGGATGTCTATTGCTATAAAATTGTAATCCAATATATGAGCAAACAAAGTATCATTCGCCAGCAATTATTATGCAGTGTGTCCCTTTTGTGTTTAATAGAAAGACAAAAAGAGAAAAGTAGGCGCAGCCATGTGGCTATGGAAGGCACATGTACACAAGAACGAGTGCTTGCTAAGGACAGGATCTGACAACACTTTGGAAACTCAATTGCTGCAATGACCACGGTAGGTAGATTTTCTCAGCTGAGCACTCGAGGATGTGACTTTAAGGAAGTTCAGAGTAAAGAGCAGGCGTGTCCCGCCCCTACGCCCGCACTCAGAGGCCCTGGCAGAGGACAGGGACCCAGGGCAGCTGCAGTGGGCCCAGAGGCTGAACACAAGGTCTCTGTAGTCAAAAGAAACCAGGGGCAGTCCTGCTGGCAGCGTGACCATGAATGACCCTCCCATCTCCTGGTCCCGCACTCTGCTCACTTCTAACACATGGATGAAAGATTTCTGCACTTTCTAACAGATGTAGTAAATCAGGCACAGAATTAGTATAATCACGTGGTGGTGTGAGCGTCGAGTGGGGCCTCACAAGGCTGGGACAATGAAAGCCTCTACTTCAGGTCATTACATGAGAAATGACAGAAAAGCACTTAATTCAGGGTTTTGTTTTTTTAAAGAAATTATACAGATTTTCTAAAACTTTCAATAATACAGAAACAGCAGACTGGATTTATTCCCTCAGTTCAGTGCATGGAACAATTAAGAAAAATCTGTCTGAATTTACTTGCTATAGTTAGGGCAGTTAGTACTAGGAATGTCATTCTTTTCTAAAGCAACGTCTAGGCACGAGCAGGTCAGGAAGAGGCGTCCAGGTTGATTTGGACTACACATCTGCACCCTACCTGTGAGCCAGGAGGAAGGTCTGCCTGCAGAACCTGCTGGTGATGGGGCTGAGGAGATGGGAGGGGATCAGTGAGGAGAGTTTGACAAGCAGGCTTCAGTGTGTCTGGACTGGAAGGATGGGAGCAATGGGAAACCACATTGCCAACTGCGACTTCAACAGGGCACTGTTCCCCGCAAGACCGTCCCCTGCAGCCAAGGGAGACGCCCTGGGGACCTGGCACTGGGTGATGGGATAAGCCAAATGAGATACACGAACGCAGTGGATGTCGTCCAGCTTTCAGCAGGAAAATAATTCCAAGATGAGAAAGGAAATTCAGAATAAATCTTGAAGACATGCAGGTAAACGATAAAAGCCAGTGACAGAAGCACAGACTCACTTCCGTAGGGCATTTGGGGTAGCCAAATGTGTGCTAAGTGCGTAAGAGTGCAGGAAGAGGTGGGTGGTCCAGCAGCACTACTGGGATGGGGAATTTCAGTTTAGGAAAATGAAAAGTATTTGCCGACGCAGGGGTGGGCATCATATGTGTCCTTGCTTCTGGAGAAATGCACATCTTGAAATGGTTGAAATAATAAATTTTGTATTATGCACACTTAATGTAATGCCATTCTATATGTCTTTCAGCCCACACATTTTTTGCAGTTAGTGCAGGGTCTACAGGGTCTCACGACTAGATTGGACTTTAGTGATCCTCCTGTTTTTCAGCCTCGGAAGCATTGGGATTGTAGGCGTGCGCCACCACGCCCAGCCTCAATCTCTGTCTCAGTTCACCCCTGGGGCGGGGATGGCATGGCACTCTGGGGATTGAACCTTGGCTGCTGCTCTCTGCCTAAGCAGATGCTTTAATTCAGCGGACATTTTAAAGTGATCTTTTTGAGAAGGAAAACAGTAGTTAAAAATACTCACAATTATTGCTCATGTGAAAGACCTATCAGCTAATGTATGTATGCCAGCTTCAGCAGATATATGTGGTCCTAGACACGGGCTGTTCATAATTGTCAGTGCTCACACAAATAGCATTTAAGTTTTAATCATCATGAATTGGTACCAAAGTTTTCATGCAGTGACATTCTTAAAATGAAATGCTAGAATGCACCGCGTGGTTTTCTGCATGGAGATGTGCCGTGAGGCGAGACGCTTGAGGTCCCCGCCGCATACCTTTCAGATTAAACCCTCTGCACTGGGTCAGGGGATTCCCGTGTCTCACATCTTGCCTTCGGCTCCGTCTGTAACAGCAGAAATAAACAAAGAGGCTTAGAACCATCACTGCTCACCACACTCTGCTTAAACATTTCATCTTTAAGTTGGCAAGCATGGGATGGCCTGAGTTTCACTTTTTCAAAAGTAACAAACAAAATAGAACAAACAAAATAGTAACAAACAAAATAGAAATGATACAGAATTTCACTAAACAGAATAAACAAATGTTATCATGCATATTGTTGTCTTCAAGTTAGTTGTACAGATTACCAGATATAAGCATGGAAAATTGGTCAAAAATTATAAAAAAAGAAACAACTAGGGAGGAAAAAATTTAAGCATTGACGGAGCCTTTCAGTAGACCTGCAGAAAGCAGCGGTACAGCTAGGCAAGCCATGCCACACATGCACATTTGTCTTTCTTTTTCCCTTTCTTCTTTCTTTCCCCTTTTCCACTTTCTTAAAGTCTGTAGAGCAGATGTAAGTGTCTGTCACTCTCACCCAGCGCCTCCAAGGCAGCATGGGAAAGCGACACCGCTTTTCTGTCTGAATCAGTTCAGTCTTCCCAACCACCACTCCCGTGGATGGCTAGGTACCTGCTAGTGTCCACACTTCCCGGGCAAATGCTGGATTCTATAAGTAATTGTGTACAGTTTTAGTTTTCAAATAGTTCTTATAAATTTTATTTAGTTTGTTCAAGGCTCAGATATTCATCAAAATTTTCTAAAATGATAATCTCTAAGGTACAAACTCACTAGCCTCTTCTTACAAAAATTTTCTTAAGTAAGCACACATTTTTTGAGAACTAACTCTTCCCAACACATTCCAGATACGTTAATGTTCCTCAAATGCGTGATATGGACATAAAAGATAGATTTAATATAAAATTAAGCAACAGTTTTCCTTTACTAGAAAAAGTATTCCCCTTTCAACTTTTAATTTGGAAAACATTTCAAGTCTACAGAAAAGTAGAAGCCTGAGCAGAGCAAATGGAGCTGCACCTGGCTGCTTCTTTTTCCTTCTGTATTTAGGACAGGCTGTACAGGCTCCACAGGGTCTCACTGCTAGATTGGACTCGTACTGATCCTTCTGTTTACAGCCAGCCAAGTGCTGGGATTACAAGCACGCGCCACCATGCCCAGTCTCAATCGCAGTCTCAGTGTGCCCCATGGGCATATGCAGAAATTCTTAAGTTATTCCTCTGGGCCAAGTTCACTTTACTCTCCCCTACACGTAAGCATGTAGTGTGTATGCGCATACCTGGAAGCCCTGAGAAGACCAGTTACAGATGTGCTTCTCTCCCTTACATGTGTTAGTGTGTCCCACAACAGCAAGTTGTCTCCCCGTGTAGGATTTATTTATTTATTTATTTATGTTTTTGGCTGGCTCAGGCTGCCTTAAGGACGGGTCTGCTAAGACATGGGGAGCTGGGGATCGAATCGTGGTTCCCCACACCTGACTGTGTTTGCCCAGCAGACACTTAAACAACTGAGCTAGCCTGCAACACCCCCCATCTCCCTATGTAGTGTCCCTGTACTGAAGATAATAAATGTATTTAATATCCTCTAATGTGCACTTGCATTAATGTCTCTGTAACTATCCTTAAAATACCTTTCAGAAACTTTTACATAGTTTAGGGATTTATTCAAGATTCAAGATTCAGTCTTTACATTTAGCTGTTTTCTATTAATAATTTTCTATTAATAATTAATAAATTAATTATTAATTTCTATTAATAATTAATAAATTAATAATTATTAATTTCTATTAATAATTTTCTATTCATAAATTTAGTTACATTCTTCCTAAATTTTTCATTGTTTACCTAAGTTTTTAGTTACTTGCATCTAACTTCCTGAATCTTAGGTTCATTAAGTGTCTTAGTTTTAGTGGTATTATATAGATTAACAAATTAAAATGGAGCCACTGAAATCTATACAGCAAGACATCATGGGTAGGAACCAAAATCCATCCAACAAGGCATTATGGGTAGGAACTGGCTAGGTGTGGAAGACACAGGACTCATCAAATCTTGGGACTGCAGACTTAAATCCTTTATGATCTCTGATGAAAAGCATGTATGAATGAACCTGTCATTTGACTGGGTTGAATGGCAATTTTTTCTTTCTTATTTTTACCCATATGGATGAAATATTCAGAAAGGTGAACAAAAATATTAGAATGACATAGGAGTTATTAAACTTACAAAGTTAACCTCAGTCCTTAGTAATTTAATAATCCCCATTAAGGTTACAACAGTTAATAGTTTATGTACACACAGATGAGACACCCACTTAGGGAAATATGGATGCACAATTTTGTATAATTTAAGTATACCTTTGTGTAAAAGTCACACACTCCTTAGGAAATTATGTATTTCTACATAGTCTTACACACAAAGTAGAGTAGTGACAACCATTCTCATGGGAGAACATACAGCCAATACTACATGGCAGAGCAGCTCCCATATCTGGTCTTGCAGCATTCTATTTGGTAAGCCCTGAAGCCACAGCATTATTTATTGCCAACTGACCAACTAGAACATGCATAGAGGTGCACTCTGGGGTGCTCACGGCTGATCTGGGCACCTCGGCCTTCCGGACAAGCAGTGCTTTTCCTCAGGGTGAAATTTACCATCCTGGATCAGGATAATGTGAGGGCTTAGTCACTGGCAACGCTTAAGCCCCCAAAGCTGGGCATTCGCAAAAAGCCATAGTTACCGCTTGGCTTAAAGCGCAGCAAGAACCTTCTGCTGGGGGAGCTGCCCGGAAGGCATCTGCAGAGCACAGGAAAGCCTGCTGCTAGGCACAGAGATGCTATATCACATATAGGATGTGGGACTCAGCCCCAACTGCCAGTGTTTTATCCATGGTAGCCAACTCCAGTTCGTTGGGATAAACAATGAAATCATTGTCTTCTTGTGTCAAAGAGATATTTACTTGAAGATTGAACTGATTATCTTGTCTTAAAAATTCTAACTACATGGCTGAATCCAGAATAAATAATATGGGAGACTAAATTGCTATACAAATGCACAAATATTTAAGACACTTGAGAGAGAGCAAAGAAAATGTTTGGTTGTTTACTGTGCACCAAGTTCCTCTAAAAGTATAAACAATGGAGCAAATGATGTCTAACTTTATTCTTTCAGCATACGATCTCCACAGATTTCTGAGTACAACATATTTCTCTGTCTCCACGCAAAGGACGCGGTTTGCTTTTCATTCCTACGAACATTTCTAAGTGATCTTTGTATTGTAAACAGTGCAATCGGAATAATCCTGGATAAGGTATCACTATAAAAGAAAATAAACATGAGAAACTATCAACATCATTACCTTGATATCTAAAGAAAATAAATACCACGGGTGGCAATTTAGAAAATCATTGGTACTTGTAGCAAACATGCTCTGCATACTCCGTAAGTATACAGTTAATTAAATTTGGAAAGAATTTGGAGCATTTAAATAGTAAGTATACATTTTTTCCCTTAAATTTCCAGTATGCTAGCCAAACGTGAACATGAGTAGGTTCAGGCATTTCATATATTAAAATAACATTTCTAAGTACATGTCTGAACCTAGAATATATAACAATGGAAGCTCAGTTGCAGTATTTGATGCAAATACACCAATATGTAAAACACTTGTGTGCACAGGGAGAAAGATCAGCGTGTGCACACTGGACACAATCATGGTGGAATTAAAGCACTGCTAGAGTGGCGCTAGACAGCTTTTTAAATGGTTACTGTTTTCTTTTCTAACCCATGATACATAGTTCAATATCAGATAGGACAAGTTAGTAGGAAAGAGCAGCAAGACAACTGCAGTCCTTTGTGGGTGGCTTTAAAGAAGAGATCATTAAGTTCGTATCTGTGTAGTTAGAATGGTTTTATGTCATAGGTTTTAATAAATGACTGAGCAGCGGTACCTGAAGTTATAAGATGGACAATACAAGAACATTTCTTAGTAGAAACTTCTACAATTTAAAAAAAAAAAAAAAACAAAAAACCCTCAGATATGCAAGGATCATCTATCTATAGCATAGAATTTTACTGCTGTGTGCAAAGGCTACTCTGACCCTTCTCACTCTGGCCCAGTCGTACCCTGGTCCTGGGCTCCGCCCAGGCCCACTCCAGCCCCTTGTGCTCCAGGCTCCCCACGCAGGCAGGTCAGTAGTCTCGGACTCCAAACCCCGGTCACGTCCCCTGTCCCTGTGATGCAGCCTCTCAGCTACACGAGAGCCCTGGGAGCTCTGGCTTACGCTCTCCTTTTCTCCTGCCCTTCCTTTGCTCCTTCTCTGCAGTGCCGTCCGGGCCCGATCCGGCAGGCCCACTCCTGGATGGAGCTCTGGCCGGTCCCGCCTTACGGAGGCCCCTCAGCGCTCCACCCTTGCCTCAGAACGCACGCCAGCCCGCTCACCAGGAGGAGCCGGCGCCCGCGTGCCTCCCGTCTTTTCTGCCCTTTGAGGCCCATAGACCGTACTCAGTGTGCTCTGACGCATCGGAATTTTTCCGTCTGTCCTTGCTGTCTGCCTTCCCTGTTTAGAGCACGTTATATGAAAATTTTCTGCTTTTGCTGGTCGTAGCTGGTGTTACGTGCCTAACATCAACAGTGCTGTTTGGACATAATTATGTGTTGAATTAATAGAAAAAGGAGCAAAATATTTCCGATATGCAAAAATGGGCATTTTTATGAATCTGATCATAAAAATGTATTTTATGATACAGAGAATAAGACCTATAAAATATCATCAACACAATGCTTTATCAAAGATCACTAATGTTCGGCTGACCCTAGGTCCCTGAGATGTCACCAGTGTCACCTTGCCGGTACCAGGGGAAGACAGGACATAGCGGTGACCTTGGTCGACCCCAAGTCCTGCATATTCTTGGTCATATAATTAATTTTTCTGCTAGTATTTCCTGTGGACGGTACAGATGGGCGCAGCATTTCCTGCAGGCACCTTCGCTGAGACCTCAAGAGACAGCAGGTGGCAGTCGGCCCGCTGTCCCCTCCTAAGCTAAGCAACAACCGTATTCTCACTGCTCAAGAGGAAGAGGCCAGGTCCTCATGATTTTGGCAGCAAATGGGCCCACGCTCCCCACCACAGTGCTCGCAGGCACTTTCCTGCTCAGCAGTGTCTCTTTTCCACGGACCCAACGTGGAAGACACAGATTGAATGATGAAGGGAGTAAGCTGCGTAGGGACGCTGTGGGCCTGTGACGCAGAAGGGTGCACCAAACGCGGCAGGCAGGAGTCATAGTTAGTAGGCAAAGCCAAGTGGCCGTGCGTGCGGGGAGGCGCAGTCCCCCAGAGGAGAGCTGGGACAGGGAGGGGGAGGATCCGCGCCTGCGGAACAGGGCAGGATCTGCGTTTTGGCGCCCGCACCCCGCTGCGTGGTGAGGGGAGCACCCCCTGGCTGGCTGCAGAAGCCGGCACTCACCGCTTCCCGGTGGGGTAGAACCTGGAGCAGGCGTGGCCATCCCAGGCGCAGTACGGGTCCCTGGCCAGGCAGCAGTCTGCACAGGCCGAGCCGTAGATGTCACAGCGGTGCAGGGACACTTGGGAAATCCCTTCGTTGGAGCTCACGTACAACTGTTGCTGTAACAGGAACGGCGCTGTTTATTTCAGATGTGGAAGTTAGAGGAAGACTTTCAGCAGGGACGCGTTATAACGCGAGCCCACGCCCACGCCCACAAAGCCTTGGACTCGTTTTAACACAGGCTCAAAAGGAGCTGCAAAGCACACGAGGGTAGAAAGCCAAAATAAATAGATCTCCCTCCCAACACACCTCCAGCATTCCCACTTTCCGGCTGCGGGGAAAGCTCCGAGCTCCGTGCAAAAGGCGGTGGGCTCAAGGCTCTGGGATGCCCGGTCCGCTGGGAGCCGGGCTAATGAAGTGCAGATCTAAATTCTGGTGCTTTGCTTTACTTTGAGTACTGTCTCTCTGCAGACCACAAGGAAGCCTGCTTCCTCTTCAACCCTGGCAAATCATTACTCTGTAAATTTGAAAAATGCCAGGTTTAAAATAAAGGGCACATTATGTTTAGAAGGAAAAAAATAGTATCAGATTAAAAGCTTTTTGTTGTGTCTTGAGAAGCAGCATATTGCTCATTAAAATGATTTAAAATCATTTAGAGAAATTTTGGCATTTATATTTAAACATATCTTGAAATCCCTGCATGATCCACAATCTTTATCTGCTGGAGAAGTCATGAATAAATATCTTATCCTTCTTCACTTGCCCAGGATAGAAACCTTGGAAGCCGGCTGCTCCTAAACAGTTAGCAGGCTGAGAACCTGAGTGGATGTCTGTAAGGGACGCTCCTTATTTGCCACAGGAGTGGCATTTTGTGACTCATGTGAGCACTGTCCCTAAGGCTGACCCATGGACTGACAGCAGGAAGTGAGACGGACATCCCTATCCCCTATGAAGGTGCACACTTAAGAGTTAAATGGAGCCAGGCAGATGCCTAGAATCCCAGCACTCATGGAGACTGGAGCAGGAGGACTCTGAATTCCAATGCACTTTGGACTCGCTAAAGATCCATCTAAAAGTGAAAAGGAGAAAGGCCTAGGGATGTATCTCAGTACAAAGTCCCTGGGCTCAATTCCCAGCACCGTGTGTGTGTGTGTGTGTGTGTGTGTGTGTGTGTGTGTGTTGAAACGATGGGTGTGCCATTATTCACCAGACTCTGGGGGCTACCAACCAGCTTCCCGGGGTCCAATCTCAGGCCGGCCTGCTGTGTGACTTCTCTGAATCTCAGCTTCTCAATAAAAAAGGTGGAACAACACAGATTTTGCCCTGCAGGGTGTTTGTAAGAGATGTACGTGGAGTTTCTAGCCCATAGAATGCTCTCGCTGGGTCTTAGCTCATAAGTGCTCAATAAATATTAATAACAATATTAAGTAAAAATCAATTTGCAAACAGATTAACTCACATGTTTTCACTTGAATCTTATTCAAATCTACTATATTTAGTGAACTATTGTTTTCAGATCAATTGATATTTTTTTCTGAATTTTTGCTGAAATAGATGGTTCCCTCATTTAGACATTCAAATGCTATGAAAACAGCCACTATTTGTGCAATAACCATTTGTACAAGAAAATTGGAAATCAATGACTACTAAGTAAATAAAATAATAACTCAGGGAATGTACCAACTTCATTAAAATTTTAAGCCACGTGAGTGTGAGAAAGTCTTAGGTGTTTTTTTCTAGAGAGTTTCCATTTATTATTTCCACTATGTTCTGCTATATGGAACACAAAACTAAATTGAGAATAAAGGTATGAAATGAATAATGAAACAGTTTGATTATTTAAATATGCATAATGCATACCGCATAATTTGTAGTCCTCTCACATGAAAATCAATGCATTGCAAAGTTTTGTGAATAAACTCCTAAGAGTCAAATAATTACCCTTCCTAAGTCTAATAGATTGAATGAAGCATTTTAGATGATCTACAATATAAGATGTTGAACACAGAAGTCACAGTTCAGCTACCAAAAGGCTGAAACCTCTCATTTTGGGGCAGACGACCGTGCTGTGCGGACAGGTTTGCGTCCACTGTGGTTTGCTCAGACACTTTCTCTTTCCATTAAGCCAAAGTAAACACACCACGGTTTCCCTGCTGACTTCAAAGACCATTCTGACTGGGGATCAGCTCCCTAGGACATTAGGCAGCGTGACAAATGGCTTCTGGTGAATTGGGACAGTGTTTGTCATGCACCGTGCAAACATTTTTACAGATGAGGTCTTCAGCGCCATTGTACCTTATTTATTTTTCCTCATAAAATGTGGTCAGGTAGAACTGGCATACGACACGACAGACACTTGGTGTAAGAGATCGGTGATGGTGAGGAGAACTACAATTATATAATCAGTTGTGCAAACATTAAACCTTTATTATCTATTCCAAGAAAAATAGGTCTCAGGTTCTCCCAGACAGCGTTTGCAGAGGAGTTGCTTTATTTTAGGCAATTCTTACACATCCACTCGTTAGCAGAAAGGGCACTCCTGCAGATGGAGAGCCCTCCATCGGAGAAGGCACAGAACTTGCCCCACACGCGTGGCCACGCTGGGGTTCACGTGCGTGTCAGCCCCACCTGGGAGCGCAGGCCACCCAGACTGTGCTCCTCTGCCCCGTAGACCTGTGGTTCTGAAGAAATGCCTCCAGAACCGGAGACTGCGCCTGGCCACTCCTGTCCCCTGGCCATTGCATACGTGCCTGCAGAGGCACAGTTAGATTACTTACAGCACCACGATAAGCACACTCAAATGATTTTTCCTCAAATCCTGTCCCTTTAAATTTAAGATGTTTAATTCTTCTGACATTTACAGACCCTAGGAAGTAGTAGTTCTCCAAAACTAATCAGTAAAGAAGGGGATCACACATTTCTTTTTCTTTCTTTCTTTCTTTCTTTCTTTCTTTCTTTCTTTCTTTCTT
>NDGM010905196.1:0-12640 GCA_002564305.1 Octomys mimax
TGAGGCTTGTAACTGCGGTCTCTGTGGCTTGATTCTCTTTGCAGGTGGAGACACCAAAATGCATCTGATTTACATCAGTCTCAGCTGCACTGATGCTACATGAAGGAAACAAAAAGTGGACTGTCTGAGATACTGATGGCCCTAGTGTGAAGGAGAAAGAGGCAGGCAGGACTTGGGTCCTTAAGGGTCCTTAAGTCCTCGCAATTCCTTGAGGACTCTCCAATTTGGTTTCTTACCGTGATTGGCCATGGAAACACAGAGCCAAGGAAATTGATTGTTTCTTTCCCCACATCACGCAAATATCTGTGCATTAAGGGCTTGGACCAAGGTGGTGGGAAATGAGGAACTGCAGCCCATCGCTGGAATGAGCCCAGCCTTTCTGGACCACAGGTGCGCAGAACTGGAATAATAATCCTCGGCTCATGACACTTACCCCTGCTTGATGGGTGGTCTCCTATGTTCAAGTAATATAACAAATACCCATGAATTTATTCAAGGCAATTACTCTCCTTGGTCCTCTGCCCATCATTTCCTTGCTAGGATGTTGCTGACTTAGCCAGTGGAAGCAAGACAGAGTTTCCTAAAGCTCCCAACGCCTCCCCTACCACACACTCTATTTAGGATGCAGACAGGTGCCTTCCCCAAGCCAGAGCCAGTATCCACAAGGCTCAGGGCCCACCTACGTTGTCAGCAGCTTCCTGGCGTGGCGCTTCACCATCTATGAGCCTGATTTATATTCTTCAGTAAGAGAAAAGATGTAAGTCCCTTTGAACGAAGTATGCCTAACATATATCACAATATTTATTTTGGGTGAAGTAATGGATCAGTCTTCCTGGAAAGCTAGAGAAAAGGCATTTCTTGAACTCGGATGTAAATCAGTCAGTCTGAAAACCACAGGGGAATCTCTCATCATACCCCCCCTGCCAACTGTACTGTGAAATAAGCGGTTGACTTTTCAAAGTCATCACTGTATTTGTTTCCTGCCCTAATACTAAAGGCCCAGTTAAGGATCTGAGGCCTGAGAACCGATTGCTCCTGGAATGCCTAATTCCCCGAAATGATGGTGCAACTCAAAATGAAAGTAGAAAGCCAACCAACCTGCAGGTGTTGAGCTGTGCAGCTGGTAGGGACATGTTCTAAGCTTTGCTCTAACTGCAGCCCTCAGATCTAAAGAGAGAGGGGGGAGGTGTGACTGGGCTGAGGATGTAAGGGTCTCCCAAGGGGCCTCCCCACTTATTAGAGCCAGTTCCCATTCATGTTAAACACAAGGTGGGAGGAGGGAACTGGAGAAACTAAAGTACGGGGAAGGGAAGAAAGGATCTTCAATGGATCAGCAACTCAGAGCTCTCTGAGGGGAAGCTATTAAATCAGAGCTATTCCTAATATTAATTATCTTAAATATTCCACAAGGCTCTGATGCACATGCTACAAAGAACACAACACCTTTTAATTTCCCTACCTGTTCCCTGGTACCGGTGAGGATAAATCAGACATACAAAGAAACCACACATGACTAATGAAGCAGCTCATTCACGGGGAGCAAAGATCACTCACTGAGATGATTTACTTAGACGCTACTACCTATCAAACCAGCAATGTCCTAGAAGCCTGCTCAGCAGGCACAGAGGACCAGCGCTGTGGCGCGCCCTGTCAAGTCACATGACTTGTGGTGCAACTCCAGGCAGCTTTCAGCTCAGGCCTGAAAGATTTGACTCAGGAAGGCACCCCCACACACAAACTCCCCATACACACACACACCAAGACAACCGTGCACTCAGAATGTCACTGCAACTTCTCAGGTCACTGGGCTGCTAAGTCCCTGAACCTGGCTATAGCTAGTACTCTCAGCCTCCGCAGAATTCTATCATGTACCCTGAGGGAGAAGACATGGTCTTTGCCATGAACAACTTTAGCTCGGTTTATAGATCTTTAAGGTCGCCCTTCATTCAAAGATGTGGACCCTGAATTTAATGTCAGATTACCATTAAATGCCTTTCTAGGCCCTAGGACACATTCAGAAACAAAAACGAAACACGTGGTGGTGGGGGAAGAGAGTTATTACCCCCACATGCTGGCCTCCTGGTTTTACCACAAAGATGGGGACCCAGGGATAAATAACCCACACACATACTCCTGGTGGTCAGAGTGGATGACCTTAGACTCTGGTTGGAGTTTTGAAGGACTACTGCATGCATGGTGCATGAGAACCCTGGGCTGAGTAGAAAGTAAAGGTGGTAAAATGTAACCCTTTTTTTTTTTTTTTTTTTTGCTCGGCCCAGCACTCCAGGATGTGGCTGCATCTAACCAGAGCAGCAACCTTTATTTCATACTGAGTCTAACTACACAGTTTAGACTCATAGTGATCCTCTTGTCTCAGCCTCCCCAGCACTGGGATAACAGGTGTGCACCACCATGACGGGTTTTGGGACCAGTGTGCCCAGGGTTCCAGGGCTGGCACATGCAGTACCAGGGATTGAACTCAAGTCCTTGCACTTGCCGGGAAAGTGCTTAGACTACCGAGTTATCTCCCCAGCCCAACAGCAGCACCTTCTACTGGTCATCCAAAAGCACCACATGGGCAGAAGTCCCACCACCAGTACCCTGTTCTCTAAGTCCCAGACTGCTTGATTCCCTTTAACAAAAAGCCCCTTCTTTGGAAGGGACAACAGAGTTTCCCTGTATCCACAGGCCCAGGACAGTGTGAATTATTTTCTTGAGCTGTAACCCAACAAGCAAGATATTCACAACTTGTGTCACGTCTAAGAAAAGTCTGAACTTGAATTAGTAAGAAATCTACTTGTGGGTGAAGAGCCCCATTCTCTCTCTGATCTTCAGATCTGAAAGGCAAGCAGCTAACAGGCTTTCTCCCTTTACATTTAAGCCACCACCTTTTCTCTAGATAATCCCAGCCAAGGACTGGGATCTGTTCGATTCCATCTCCAAAGTTCATTACGGATGCCCAGAATAGTAACTATTTGAATTATCTACTCATGGGTAGTGGTAGGACTACATCAACACCACCACTGCAACACCATCACCATCACACACACTACTGTCCTGGAGTTCATGGTACAGAGAAAGTCCAGCTGCTAAGCGGTCCCACACCACACCGGCAGTTCCCTTAGGAGGCAGTGCTGGAGCCAGAGTGATCACAACCAGCTACTTACTTCTCGCTCACCCCATTGTACAGGAAGGGCCAAGAAGGACCCTGTCTGGGGCTGGCCAGATAGCTCAGCAGACTAAAGTACCTGCTTATGCAGAGCACAGCGCCTGGGGTTCAATCCCTGGCCTGCTGTGCCAGCCCCACCCCCAGGGAGCACTGAGAGATTGAGACTGGGCATGGTGGCCCATGCCTATAATCCCAGCCAAGCTGAGAGTCCAACCCATATTCTCTGGATCCACCTCTGCACCACTCTGCTTTCTCCAAGCTTCCAAACTTGTGGGGATGGGGGAAAGAGTCAGTTCTAGTGAGGTTTCCTGATGCATGTACACCCAGAACCTGCAACTCCAACCCATTCTTATCGGCACAGACCTCCTGCCCACACCCATCTCTCAAACTGGAATGCTCATAAGTAGACTTCACTGCTATAGACTCCAGGTGTCCAGTTTCTGTTCACTCTCATTTATCACCTTGTCTGACTCTGTCTTGATATTTATTTTCACTTTAAAAACCTCATCTTATAAGAACAGGACCCTTTTTATCTGATTCTAACTCCCCCCTCTGCTCCTTGGGTCTAATCAATCCATGTCTGGGAAGAAACAAATGCCACGGTGCCTTTTGTAAAAACAGGCACCTTTCTAAAATGATCTTCCCTAGGCATAACACAGACAGGAATTTAAACAAGACAGAAACAAAGACGCCCTCAGCAGGAACCCTCTGCATTCCTTCCCAGGTGCGAAGTCAGGAATGGCAACCCCGTGGTAGCATATGAGCCAACAACGCTGCCCTGCATTTTTCAGGTTCAAGAAACCTGAAGACACATTAGGCTTGGAAAACAAAACAGTGTACATGAACCAACTGCTCCACTCTGAGGAGCTTACAATCTTCAAGGCAGGAAGAGGGGACTGCTGCACGCCAGCTGCAGGTAAATGCAGGCCTTCTGCTACTACAGGATCAGAGGAGATGCCACACAGAGTCAGAGACTGGTAATGAACGCAGAGCTCTCCCATCAGGTCGTTTTATACCCACCTGCAAAGAGCTTTCACACACCTGCTACCAATCCCACCTTCTGCTGGCAGAGAAGGCTGGCTTTATAGAGAGAGGAGGAATCAAGTTCCCCACTAGCCAACCCACCCCTCCTATCCAGGCTCTAACCCTAGGCGTTCAGAAATGGGTCACATGCACCTCTTTAGAGGAAGACAGTAGTTCATTCTTAATCCTATGGGATCCGTTGGAAAATCTGATGGCGGTCCTGTACATCCCATGAAAAACTGCACAAGTGTAGTTTATATGCAATTTCACTCAGTCACTGTCCTCCCAGGAGGTCCAGAAAGGCAGAAACAGCTAATGCACTCAAGAAGCTTTGAGAAAGGCAGCAGTGGGAGGTCCAGGTGAACTGAGAACACAGTTCCTTAATAAAAAGGGGAAAAGTAAAGCCCCTTACTTAGCTTACTGCTAAGTAAGTTCTAGCCTTCAATTAACCTTTGAGATTTCAACAATTTAAAAACTGAGGCATGCGCACAAGCAAGCGAGCACACACACACACACACACACACACACCACCACCACCACCACCACCACCACCACCACCACCAACGACTCAGCTTCTTATGGTGTCCTATCTTGACCTCACAAAATGCCCTGGGATGGCTGGTTCAGATAGCCTCAAACAGGACGCAGCACAGCATGGCTGAGTCAGAGCAAAGATAATCAGGAGAGAGGAGGGAAGGTGGGGGGAGGAGAGTTCAGATAAGGGGAAAGGGGCAGCCAAGTTTTTCACTAGCTCTATGTAAATCTTGCCAGGGCACATCCTGACCCTTGATGCCTGCTATCCCTAGAAATCAGAGCAGACCTGTTGGCTCCCCTGCAGCAAAGCAAGAGTTCCGGACTGAAGCAGCTCTTTCCTTCTCGACCCATGGGGGAAGGGAGTGTCCCCTCTGGTTTCTAGGGAAGAGACCCTGGCCCACTGCTTGTCCGCAGCCCCCTGGTGGCCTGGGGGTGTCACTGCAGCCCCCTCTGCATTGCTGGGCACAAACCTCATGTAGGTGGCTCTAACAGTGGTGGAGTAGAACAGGCACCAGTAGCCACCTGGCAACTGTCTTCAAGCCATTGTAAGGCTATGTTTGTTTTGGATTCCTTAAACCAAGACTCGGACTCAAAATGAATCTTCTAAATTCCTCACTGATTCAATCTTGACAGGGAACCAGCCCAAGGCCTGCTTCATTAAGCCAATAACCTCAGAGCTTTTGTACCGTTTAACCACCGTCTTATCGACATTTCCTCCTGCATCACATGCAATTATGTACAATCGTTCCAAAGTTCAATAGAAACAACAGGAATGAACAACATCTCTGGTCTGTAGGGTGGGTGCTGACTAGATTACTAAATATTTGCATGACACCAACTAGCCCTCAGATAGGTTTCTGGGTAGCAGGTCCTACAGAGTAGAGGGCAAGTCAAGACTTAAAGACACACAGTGACAAAGAGTATTCTAGTGGCTCCAGTGTCTACAAATGCAGCTCCCCCCAAGAATCTCAACTCCACTTTCACTAGCAACTCTACCAGAGGAAGGAGTGGAGCCCCTCTGGACTGGGGACTGAGCTTTGGAAAAAGATCAGAGAGCTGGGGGAAGTAAACTGGCCCAAGAGTTCAGCCACGACCCCAGAAGGTCCCGCCTGTTGAGAAAGTGCAGGGAAGGAAGGTGGGAAGTTTGGAAGAGATGGCAAGCAGGCTGCACCGCGTCTGAGGGCTTACTGTAGACCCGGGGGGCACGAAGGACTGGGCTCAGGGAAACGCAAGGGCGTACAAGACCATTTCTTGGAGTGGGGCTGGAAGGCAGGATGCTTACCTCCTTGATTTTTTCCCGCTGGGCTCGTACTCGGCTCTGGGGCTTCTTACTTTCATCAGCCCTCGTCCCCAGGACTGGGTGACGGAGGCGACTTCGGAACGCGTTGAAGTCAAAGCTGAATGGGACGCTCTCCTCACCTGGCCGGGGGGCCGCAGCGCCGCTGACCCGGGCCACCGTGGCTTCCTCCCGGGGTCCGGTGGGGCGAGTGCGTCGCAGCCACTCCTTCCTGCGGCGGGGGCCCACCCGACTGCTGGGGTCATTCTCGCCCGGGGCCGGCGCCGCAGGGGCCGGGTTAGGCGGTGGTTCCTGCTCGCGGACCGGGGAGTGGCCGGCGACTTCGGCGATCACCTCCAGGCCAGGCTGCTGGGTCCGGGACGCCAGGAAGAGGCGCTTGAGGCGAGAAGAGTGAGGCAGCAGGAAGAGAGCCCCGAAGCACAGGGTAATGAGGCCCGAGAGGAAGAGAAGGAAAAGGAACTTCTGCGGCAGCCGCAGCCCCCATGGGGAGGCCGGGACGAAGCCTGGCCCTTTCCTCATGTGCATCGTGGCCCGGAGCGGGTTTGGCGGCCGTCAGCTCCGCCCGGGGCCTCGAGGTCCTCGGAGTCCACGCACGTGTTCTCAGGGGGCGAGAGAAGACCACAGGCGTGCAGGGGCGCGGCCTGGAGCAGGGGTCACAGGGCAGGACCGCCAACCCCGAGTTTCGGCGCTTCAGAGACCGTTCCCGAAGTTCAGGGAGTTTGCAGCGAGCGCTCCCGCGCGGGGCCCGGGCAAGCGGGGCGGCGCGGCTCGGGGCCCGGGCCCGTAGTGCCCGGCCTCGCGTCGCAGCCTCGCCTGCCTCCCCGCAACAGCCGTCACATGCCGTCCCCGCACCGGGCCGCCCTCGGGCCTCGGTCCTCCCTCCTGCGCTCGCCGGAGCCCAAAGTTTCAGCCTCGGAAGCAGTTTGCAGAGTGCGGGCTCCAGAGGCGAGGCGGTGGCGGTGCGGCGAGAAAGCCCTGCTCCGATCGCACTCCACCCGCAGGGTCTCGACAGTGCCCTAGCGGGCGACCGGGACACGTCCACAACTTTGCTCAGCCGAGGTTCGGGGAGAGGCAGGGGGCGGGGGCAGGCGTTTCCGAGCCTGCGGGAGCCGGAGGCTTGGCGAGGCCCCGGGAGAGAAGAGATGCTCGAGCCGGGGTCCAGCGCCGGGAGCCGTCCGCGACAAACCGCGGCTGGGCGGCAGCAGCTGCGCCCCGGAGCACAGGCTCCCTCCCCGCCAACTAGGCAGGGCTCGGGGCTCCCGCTGGGATCACCTGTTCCCGGCCCCGCCGGCTCCGCCGAGCGCGCACCCTGGCTGCGCCTCCCCCGCTACAGCTGGTGTCCTCACCGCGGCCGCTCCAGACTGGCCGGGCCGCCGCAGGCAGAGCCGCCGCCGCGCCGAGCCCGCGCCCCGCACGCGCGCACACTCGCCCGGACGCCTCCGCCGCCACCGCTCACTCCGGCTTTCACTGCGACAGCGCTCGCGGCCCCGCCTCCCGCCGGGCCACGCCCTCAGGCCACGCCCACCGCGCGCCCCGCGGTTTCTCCACAGCCGCCACCCGCGGCCGCGCGGCCAGGCCAACGGTCTCTCGGCTCCGGGTAAGAGGCGCGCGCGCCGAGCGCGGCGCACAGAGGAGACTGCACCCCAGGCCACGCCCCCCTCCGAGGGCTCGAGCCGCGCACACTCCCCCATCCCACCCGCACCAATGGTCCAGCTGCGTGGGGTTGGCGAGGGCGGGGTGGAGAGCGGAGCAAGGTCATTGGCTGCCTTGGAGGGATCCCCGTTGGGCCCCAGTCACCCATTGGTTATTGCCCAGAGTTCGCTGGCCTGGGGACAACCGAGATCCCCCACCGTGCCCGCTCTGCTCTAGATTTTGGTCTCCTCCACCCCCCAAAGGGCTGAAGACAGGACCAGCCTGCAGAGCTCTGTCTGTCTGTCGTTGGGTGACATCTCTCACCCCTCAGTGGCAGCCCAGGATTGTCCTGGGAGGCTGCCCTGGGTGTCCAGAGCTTCCGCCTCGAGCCGCCGGCCTCCGTGGTGCTGCTGCGGCTGGCTGGGCAGTGGAGGTGGCTGAAGCGAAGCCAAACTAGAGGAACGTGGCAGCAGTTCAGTCGGCCAACCCCAGCCGTGTCCTTAGGTGCGCAGACCGCTGCTGCGAGTCCCTTTTCCTACAACTCACCACAGTCAAGAGAGCGATGCTATCTAATTGTGGCCCTAAGAAGCAAAAGAGAAAGGTGGCCCGGGATATGCATCACACACTGCACAGTCACTGACCAACATGTACCTGGGTGCCTCCAAGTGTGGATGTGCATGCGTGTGCTGCTATATATAGTCAAAAATCACAGAGACTTGCTGGGGGATTGTGCTTGCACAACAACAATTAGACACCCAGGCAGTTCCACCAAACTAGGCACAGACACATCTGCACAGTCGTGCAAATGTTGACGCGCACTCGCACACACTCCCACAGACGCCAGACAGGGTTCCTGGTCTAACCTCCAATAGCACATGCCTGCCTGCGCTGAAGTCGTGGTGCTCCCCCTTGGGCTCTGCCTGTGTCTCCCCTTCCTGTTAGACCAAACCCAGGGCAAAGCAACGTGGTGCTATGTGGGTCTTTCATGCAAAAACACTTTATAGAGACAAATAACAGCAGAGGGAGAGACAAATTAAGAGGTGTAATAGGCAAGAGGGAAAATATCTGCTTTCAGCTGCAATTTAAAATGAAATGCAGTGTTGACGAGACAGAAAATACTGCAGGGAGGCCTTTCCCGACAGAAGCAGCGGCCCAGGCAGGCTCTCACCTCATAAATCTTGCTTCTTCTCCGAGGTCCACCCTGATGGCCGCTGGGATTCAGACATCCGTCTACCTCTGGCCAGGCCTCTGACAACAGGCCTGCTTCTGGTGTTTAAATACCCCTGGCATATAAATTTCTTTCAACTGAAAATGAAAGACAAAAGACTACTGTGGGTAACAGGTGCAAAGATTTTGGTCCCTGGAGATGAATAATCCTTCCCAACCCCACAAATATGTTCATCTTGAATGTAAGATTCCAATTCAAATGTTTCAGTCTCTTGTGAATTTGGTTGGCTGGCATCAGTTTTCTGGGGCCAGCTGTGCGTACCAGAGGTAAGCGTGCGACCCACGTGGATGCAGGAGTCCAGAGGCCTAGCCTGGCCTCTCCCACCTCTACGATGCCCGAGCTGTTCCCCACTGTGCCCCACCTCAGACTTGTCTTTGACAATCAGGAAGGGACCCAGAATCCCTTGGAGTCATCTTTCCTATTGTCCCACACCAAGTGTAGGGGACCCTCTGCTCAGGGCCCTTGAAGGTAGGGCCCAGGAAGAGAGGAGACGATACACAGCAAATGTCTGTGCTGGACACTCACTGTGCTGTAAGCCAGGATAGAAAGAGGATGCAGCAGCACTGGGCCTTTCAAACTTCAGCTCTAGAACCTAGAGCCCCTGGCAGTGGCTCCATTTCAAACTGATGGAATTTTGGTGTCACTGGGCACTGTGTGTGTTGAGTGAGTGAATGAGTGCCCTTCTACAGAAGCACCAACAGGACAGGGAGCAGCAGAAAACTAACATTCTCAGTGCTCTGAATATATACGTATTGCTTCATTTATTTCTCAGCATAATCTTATATGCTAGATGTTATTAATAGCTCCTATTTTATAATAAGAATAAGAAAGCTTAGAGAGATTTGGGATAAGTCAAAAAAAAATCTTGGTATTAGTCAAGATCCTCCAGAATAACAGAACCAATAAAATAGATAGAGCTACATTAGAAAGAGCTTTGTGACAGACTGATTCGCCTGATTACAGAGGCTGAGCAGGCCCAAAATCTGCTGACTGCAAGCTGAAGACCACACCAGAAGGCCTGAGAACCAGGAGACAATCATACGGGTGTCATGTGGAGTTTGAAGACTCAAGGACAGGAAGTGCCAACATCCACTCAGGTCAAAGGTAGGTGATGGTGCCCCCTACCTACCTGGGTGAGGGGCAGGTCTTTCCTCAGTTGGCCAACTCAGATGCTCTCACAGACGCTTCCAGAAGCATGGATGCCCAGAGCTTCCACCCCAAGCCGCTGCCGTGGTGGTGCTGCTGCGGCAGGCTGGGCAGGGGAGATGGATAAAGCCAACTTGGCTATGGATTCCTTAGCTCACACAAGGTGACACATAATCATAGAATCTTCTTCAGTTTAAGTGAGAAATTGAAATGGAACTGGAAACTCAAACAACTAAACTTCTGTTCTACCAGGTAGTGGCACATATCAATAACCCCAATACTCTGGGAGGCTGAGGCAGGAGGATTTCAAGTTTGTGCTCACCCTGACCCTATTTCAAAATAAAAGATAAAAGGGCTGGGAATGTAGCTGAATTTCCAGAAGTTGCTAGGTTGCCAAGCTGGGTTTATACTTGTGATCTTTCTGCTTCAGCCTCCTGGAGTCCTGAGATTACATGTGTGTACCACAATATCTGACTACGAATACAATGGTGAGCAAAACCAGACTTACCAGTCCATTATGGAGCTTATAGTCTCCTGGGAAAGATGAATTTAAACAAATACCCCCAAATAAGCACTTGAACTGAGAAGAGAGTGAGGAAGGAGAGAGATTTTGCTGTAAGAACATGGACTGCCTCTGGACCAGACTTGGGGTGAGTACGAGTCGGGGATGCCTTTCCTTAAGCAGGAGCGGAATTACCTGGGCAAAGAGAGGCAGCAAGAGTGCCAGGCTGAGGGGACAGCACCCGCAGAGGCCCTGGAGTGAGGACAGAAGGTGCCTGTGTGTCTGGCACAGAGCAAGGGGAAGCATCAATCGCTGGGTTATGGTTGGGGGAGGTGCAGGACAGAGGGTAGAGTGGATTCAATGAACATTCATGAAGGGCCTCTGCAGCTTCCGTGTGGCAAACTGGACCACAGGATCTGAACCCCATATAAGAAACCCAAACAGCTGTGAATGGCTATAGCTTGCAACTGGGTGCTGACTTGGAGGGAGGCATTTTTAAGAACCCCAGATCTCTAACTCTCCTCAGGGACAGGGTTAGTTGAGACTGGAGCCGGGGCTCCTGCACCACAAGGACAAAGCAGCTGGTGGAGTCTGATCTCAAATGGTCATTAGTCCCATTTAGAATCCAAGAGTACAGATAAAGCCAAACTCCATCTGGGAGATTAGCATCAGGCAGCTTCCTTAATGGCCACCAGACAAATTTGGCTCTGGGTAGGAGAGACAGGAAGGAGGTGGGAGGGGAGGGGAAGGGAGAAACCCTCAGGGCAGAGAACACCAGTTAGTGCCCAGTGAAAGACCCTGTAGCTGTCCTGGGCTTGGCCCAGCAGGCAGGGAGAGTCAGTCTGTACCTCACCCTGCTGAGGGCCGATTTCAGGCTCACAGGATGCAGAACAACTGCCCTTAAACTCAAAATCTGAGCATGGAAGTGAATTCAGTTCTCCTTGCCTTTGTCTCGAGCCCATCAGCAGAGCCTCTGCTCAGGATGCTAGCGCTGGAGGTCTGGTAACTAGAGCAGAGCTTCTCAGTGGGGCATTTCTGAGTCCAAGAGACATTTGATGATGCCTGGAGATAATTTTGTCTGTCACAATTGGGGGAAGAAGTGCTCCTGACATCTCCTGGATAGCAGTCCGGTGCTAACAAATATATTAAACTTCATAGCACAGTCTCCCACATCAAGAATTTTCCAGGGGCTGGGGAGATAGCTCAGTAGAATAAGTGGCTTGCCTGGAAAGTGCAAGGGCCTGAGTTCAATCCCTGGTTCTGCAAAATTTTCCAGCCCCAAACACCAGCAGGGTGATGGCTGAGAAATGGTGGCTTGGAGGCAAAGTTTTAAAATCAGACAGTCCTGGGTTGGAGGCCTGGCTTTGTCCCACATTGGCTGGCTGATCTTAGACAACTTGTCTAACCTCTCTGAGCTTCAGGTTCTCCATCTATCAAAACACAACACCCATGACACTCAGAAAGTTTTGGATTTGAGATTTTTGGACTAGGGCTAATCAACTGGTAAAGTCTATTCAACCATTTCAAATCCAAACAGACTCTGAAGTCAGAAACACTTCTGGCCTCAAGTATTTCAAATAAGGAATAATGCAGGCTGCTGCAACACATGCCTGAGAAGGTGGGTGTAAGAATTAATTCTAGTAACTGCGAAGAGGCTGAGGCAAGTGTTACCATCACCCTGGGTTGGACATATTCTCCTACCTGTTCCCAAAGCCACATTCTCAGTCTGTTGGGGAAGGGAAAGCAGAGGGGTTTGAATGAGGACCCTGAGGTTCCAGTGCCAGTTTGGAGTCTCAACTTAAGTCACCTACCAGCAATGGGGCCTTGGGCAGATTTTGCTTTTCTCTTGAAAACCTTTAGTCAGAGCTCAGGGGCCAGTGTTCTGTGTCTTCATCTGCAAAATGGAGATGAGCATAGGATGGTAGGAAGACTAATAGAGCTACTTAGTGCATGTGTCTTAGTACAGTGTCTGGCATGCAGCGAGCACTGCTGTGAACCAACGTGACACAAGACATGGGTGCTGCTGCCACAGAAGGGTTAGGCCCAAAGAGATCAGCGAGCTGGAAAGAGGCGGCTGGCAGCCTAACTCGAAATACAAGGATGTGACTT
>NDGM010905435.1:0-12702 GCA_002564305.1 Octomys mimax
TGGCCACAGCTGACCCTCTGACACCATGAGCCACCCACATGAAGCCTCTGCTCAAGTTGTGGGGGTTGGGCACTGCATCTCAGCAATGGCAGAGCAGAGACATATATCTAAAGCCATGCCTGCTGCCCACTCAGCACCCCTTATTCTGGATGGCTCCCCACCACCACACCCACCTCACTGTGCTTCAGCACCCTGCCCTTGGCTTGGGGTGAGGCCAGTGGATAGCACAGGGTGGGGGCAAACTGTCTGCCACTGGTTGCCTGAGGCGCCCCAGGCTGGCCTATCCAGCCCACTGCCTAGGTAGGGACTTCCCTCATCTGTAAGCTGAAAGTGCCATTTCTAAGTAGAGAAACTTCAGGGTGTGACAAAGACCTCCTGAGCGTGCTGTCACCTGCCATGCCTGGCCAGGATGCGGCTGCTCAGCTCCTAGGGGCCCTCTAAACTTTGACACATCCTCTCCAGTCGCCAGCCAGATTCTCCAGCTGCCACTCTGCCAACTCCCTAAGTCGTAAGAGAAGGCAAGCCCCGTGGGGCCCTGAGGCAGGGCAGGCCATTCCCCTGGGCTGGCCAGCGACCCCAGAGCCCTCTCTCGGCTGGTGCGGGCTGCACGCCGGTTCCCGTGTCTCAGTCTGGCTGGCTCCCATTTGTCTGTTTCCATCCATCAGAGCAGTAGCCTTACTTCCACCCGTACTTCTACTTCCAATCACAGCAGCCTTCTCAGTCAGTTCCCTGGGGACATTCACTCCCAAAGAACTCGAGACCAAGGGCACCTTCCCCAGCTCCCTAAATCCCTGTCAATCTCTTGACTCTGTCTTCTGTTTATAGAGTCAGAGATCATCCTAAACTGTTGCTCCAGGAAAAATCCAAGCCAACCAATTGTCGAAAAATGGAATTGGAGAAGGTCCATTGTGTCTTCAGAGAGCGAGAATTCCCACCTCATTTGGCTTCTAGTGAATTCCACAGTGCTCCGATGCACACAGATTATACACATTTGCTGTGATAGTCTAACCCAAACCCTTATTTGTAATTGAGTTATGCATAGTGGATGCATTCTTCATTAATGAATAGTTGAAAACTCATTTATAAAAAATTGGAGCCTTAAGGCCGAGAGGCCAAGGACCAGGCTGCTCTGGCTCTGTCCTGCAGGTGGTTGTCCTCCTGGCTTTCAGGAACCCTGGAGGGAAAGGGTACGGGCCCAGCACCTTGAACCATAGGCCTCCCCGGAAGGTCTGAGTTTCTTACGGGCCAAGAGCAGGTTTCCTTCTGGTGGGTGGGTGCGTAGGTTTTCTGTGCTCAGCCTCTTTGAAGAAAAGGGATCGTTGAGGCTCCAGACACCACCTGCCTATCCAGCCCCCAGGCCTTGTCACTGGAAACCTTATGGGACAGCAGTTCAGTCCCCGGGAAAGTGCTCAGAGCTTGACACAGTGCCCGCCCACAGGGGTGCCCGCCCACAGGGGTGCTGGCACACTAGGGGCTGCCTCATGGCCAGCTGTGTTTTTATGTTGATCAAGCTGCCCTGCCCTGCCCACATGTGGACTTGGTTCTTTACTATAAAAGATCACAAGCCTGATGGGTCATGAGGCATCATGAGTCCCGGCGGGTCACGACTTGCACTGCGCCCCAGCAGAGGTCAGCTCACATCCTCTTTAATGAAGCCCAAGTCCTGGTGGGCAGCTTCTGGCTTCTGCCACTTTGCTCTCAGTGGGAGAGGGGAATTCAGGCCTCAGGACACAGGTGCCAGCAGTGACCCTTGCGGGCTTCCCTTCAGGTGCCAGCAGTGACCCTTGCGAGCTTCCTGCTTTTTTAGACACACCGGGGGCTCCGAGCATCATGGCAGAGGAAGAAGGGGAAGAGATAGCAGAGAGACGGAGGAGAGAGCTCGATTGCCAATTTGGCTTTTACTGATGGTCCTTCCTCCGTGGTCCACCTCCCCCTAACTGGGGTGCATCTTGGCTTCCTGCATTTCACCCATCGGCCTGTTCAATGAGTCCCAGCTGCCAGGGCCAAGAGTGGGCCCAGGTGGAAACACACGAAGAGAAGAAAGCCTGATACAAGTGGAGGGAGGGAGGGAGGCAGGCTCTGCAGCTGGCTCTGAGAAGCCACGGCCTTTCTTCCATTTAAAAAATTGCTCATCCTCGTGAATCCGGGTGTGAGAGGCCAGAGACCTCTCTAGTTGTGGCTCTGGAGACACACTGAGGCTCACTGGTGGGTGGCCAGAGAAAGCCTACAGGACTGTTTCCTGCTCCCGTCATCCTGTCTGTGCCCTGCGCGGCCAGCGTGGCAAAGCTCTCATACCTCTGCCCAAGTGGCCCTCAGGGCCAGGCACAGGGTTTGATGCTGTCACTTAACCACAGAGAGTGACAGACGTTGTCTGGGACAGAATGCTTAGCAGCCCAGGGCCAATGCCTGCTATGAATTACAGGGTGCTGGGCACGGAAGGGACCAGGCATGGGTGGGCTCTTCCCACCAGCTGCTGTCTGCCAGCCCCAGACTCAGGCAGGAGGCTCAGAAACTCACACTGCTGAGGTGCGGAGGCCTCTGCCCTTTCACAGGCAGCAGGGTCCTCAGGCCCCACATGCTGGCCTAACTAGGCTGAAGTCCTTCCGGGGCCCCTCGGGCTGGGAGAGATGGGCTTGCATCCATACATGAAAACATCTCTCTTTCCTCTTGGCCACGTATTTTCTGGTCTGTCACTCTCTGGCTGTGCCTGTCCTGTCAAAGCGCCTGGCACAAACTCACAACGTCCACTGGCGGCCCAGTGTGGCACCAACAGCCCACACAGCACCCAGATATGATGTTCTACTGGCCTGCTGGCCCCAGCCAAGAGCCTTCCTCCATCCAGGCCTCAGTTTCCCCTTTCATGAAAGGTCTGAGGTAGGATGATTTCTGAAGCTAGCTCTTAATGAGATATTGATAACTTCGAGTTCGCTTTGTCGGTACACTTTACTGTTTTAAAATCAAGCATTCTGGTGGTGGATCCTTGCTGCTGTGGATTAGAGGGACAAAGAGAAAAACTGCGGAGCACAGGGCACCAATACCAACTGGAACGCTGGCTCCCAAGAGCTTGAGCCCCAGGTCCCGTGCGGCATCACCACCCGCAGGGTGCCGGGCTGACCTTGGTCAGGGCGGGGAGACTGAGGCCACAGCAGAGACTTGGAAACATTGAGAGTGGGAGCTGTCCAAAGTCGTGCGAGGTCCTAAACAGGTCTTCACAGTTCCACAAGCCTGTGCAGGTCAGCAGCCAAAACACTGCCCAGAGAACCCGAGACAAGCGTGCTCCTGCCGTCCTGGAAGCCTTCGCAACCGATTGAGTTCTGCTGGATTTGAAACACTTCCCCCTCCTTGGGCCGCTAGCAAGTTGGATAGAATTTCATTACCATGGTGACGCAGGACTGGGGAATTATCCAAATGGCAGTCAGTCATTCATTCATTCCATAAATATTTACCGAGTGCGGAGTCCGTGCCAGGTGCCGTGGAAGAAGCCGGGATCTGCCACTGACTGTGCAGAATGCCTGGTGTGAGGGCTGAGGAGGGGAGCGAGCTGTGTGCCTGGGCAGCAGCATCCCCCAGAGGCCCAGAGAGGGGCCTCCTCCTCCCCAAAGAAGTGCTTTAGCTGAGCCTGGGGAATGAGAAGCCATCGCCCAGCTGGGGACTGAGAAGGTCAGGCAGCGGACAGGGCAGGGCGCAGGCTGTTTCCTCTTGCTGCCCTGCAAGCTTCATGCCTCCAATGGACACATTTGTACTTCTTGGTTCCTGTGCAGATCCTCGGCTCACGGCCTCTGGGGCCGCACGGAGTTTCCAGCTGGCCGTGCTCTCCCATGAGGCTCAGCAGAGGAAGAGCCCTTTTCCTAGCTGTTCGGGTTATCCAAAAGCCACTTGTTTTGGCCTCCTGCTCGCCAGTCACCCACCCCAGGAGCCTGCTGGGCTCAGCTGGAGAACCTGCCTGGCTTGCCAAAGGGAGGCATGGGTGTGACCTCCTTGACCTGTGCCCCATTCTGGGGGAGGGAAGAGGTCACATGAGGGGGACACGGGGAGGTGGGACACCCATAGGACTCCTTTGGAGTCTCTCTGAACAGGTGGGTGAGGCTGTTTGGGAGGAAGATCAGGGGTGAAGGGGTGTGGCGGGCATGGGCCAGAGGGAGAACTCGGGCCTGCCCAGCCCCGAGGGCCCTGAGGATGCTGGGGGAAGCAGAGCGAAGCCTTGAGGGACACAATCACACTGCTTCCAAAAGTCAGCCACCTCTATGTTACGTATAACATAATCCTCTGGTGAATGTCCTTTCAAAGAAGTGTTCCCAGGCCAGGGATATAGCTCAGCGGCACAAGTGCCTGCCTGGCAAGTGCAAGGTCTTGGGTTCAATTCCTGATTCCAAAAAAATTTGAAAGAGAAAAAGTGTTCCTGGACGCCTCCACTGAAGAGAGCCAGGCGGCCAGGGGACAGCAGTGAGGGGCACCTCTGGGACTTTGTGCACCTGGAGCCACGAATGTGCTGTGGTCAAGAAGTAAATTCCTGCATATTGTAAAGATGGCAGTAGGAAGAAAATGTTGGGAAGTAACCAGGACAGCTCTGGGGAGGGAGATGGATCAGTTGCCAAATAAAAGTAAGAGATTCCTGATAAACCCAGTAAGACGGAGCAGGGATGGCTGAGGGTTCAGGTAAAAGGGAGAGCATCCTTGCCTTCGGCCCTTCTCCCCGAGCTCCTGGAGCTGCCCCTTGCTTCTTAGCTCTCCTCGCTCAAGAGAAGTGACCCGAAGCCGGCCACACTTGACCTCAAAAGCCTGATGATCCCTAACCACTACCCAGTGGGTCTCTGGGTGCCACCTCCTTGTGACAATTCCAAAGCAAACTGTGAATTTCTCTTTCTCTAATGCATTTGATGGTCACTTCAAAAAACCATTCTTCAAAGAGATTGCATTACACAAAAAAGAAAGCAAAAGAAAAACCATCAGCATTAACTACAGAATTCTGATGGGTTATGATTACATTATTTTTCCCTGAACACTATTCCCTGCATTCTTTTTGAGCTCTAAATTACCAATTCCAGTCCCTGTGTAGCTAAATAATAATAATTACCATATAAATGAATATGCATATGTGTCATTTTTCTCCCTAAAAGCAAAAAAGCCTGTTTGTTTTGGATGAAGGTTTGTTGTGCTTTTGAACAACCAAAGCACATAATTAGAAGGCTCACCTCTCGCTCTGAAACCCTGTCTCCACTGGGAAGAGATGAAAAAGGCTCTGGATGCCCCTTGAAGGTTCCAAGAAATTTTTAAACAAATTGAAGGAGATATTTCTTTCTTCTGCAGCTACCAGGGGCTTGGACAAGACCAGAATCGCAGGCTGCGCAGCTGGAAGGGACGTCTGAGCTCAGGCCCAGCCCCATCACTGCAGATGGCAGAACAGAGGCCTAAGGGAGGGAAGCTGCACCGCACAAACTGCTCCCCTGCCCACGCCTCCACACAACGTGGCTTCTGTGGTCCTTGAAGAAACAGCAATGAGCTGTGTAAAGATCTGGGTTCTGGGACTGCTGCGGGACCTGAGGCAGGCCCCGCTGGCCCCAGAGGGTCTATGTGGGTCTATGAGGCAGGCCCACAGCCTCCACGGGTGTGGGACGCCCAGATAAGGGCCTGGCCCAGCATCAGCCCTGCCCTGTGACCCATGCTCCAGCTGACCAGTGACATACACCAACGCTATAACCGCAGCTTCTACAGTGTGGGTTCCCCGTGATGAGACGTAGCCAGCCAGTTGCCACCGCCATCAAAATAATAATGGCAATAAATATCATGAATAGTAGTATGATCAATACGATTAGAACACAATACTAGCATGTACAGTAAGCCCCTGAGTTACAAGCATCCCAACTGTGAACTTCCCAGCTGTCTGTACAAAACTCACTTTTCCGGCTGACAAATGAATCTGACTTAGGAACAAATTTCCCAGAATGGGACTCGTTTGTAAGCCAGGGATTTCTTGTATAATATAATATAATATAATGAGTACTGCTCATCTTACCAAAGACTAACGACATCGTTCGCGATGGTCATGCCAGCTGTTGGCCAGGCCTCAGGCCGCCTGACCGCCTCCTCTGTCTACACTGTAGGTGCACTATACAGAGTGGTTCAGATCAAGCTTTTAAATAAGCTCAAAAAGGGCTTCAAGAAGTTAAATGTGTGTTGGAGACTCTTCCAGATATCCCAGGGCAAGCCCGGAAAGCCCGCTGACAAAGTGAGGGGACCACGGTCATTTCCCCCAAACCACCCCTTGCTGATCTACGGATGCTGGGGGGTGGGAGGGGCTCCCAGAGAAAAAGCAGCCCAGGCCAGCTGGATCCAGTGCCTCAGCTGTGTGGCATTTCTGAAGTTTTGGAAGGGAAAAAGACAGCTGGCTGAGTTCAAGGGTCGTCGCGCGGGACGCAGAGACAGCGGGCAGCCCAGCTGAGAGCCTTCTGTGCCTGCAGACTGAGCTCGGGGTGCACACACAAAGGCGGGGAGCCCAACCCAGAGGCAACTGATAGCTCACGGCGTCGGTCACGTGAGACACACAGGTGAGGAGGCGGAGACCAAGGCCTACTCTGCAGTGTCCATGAGCCTGGGCCTCCAGGCCTGCTCCTTCAGGGCCACCAAGGAGGACACCCCAACGGCAGCTGTGGGGAAAGTCTTGGGCCACAGAGCGCCCCACAGCATGTCCTGCATGAGCTGCCAGGACGCCCCTCCAGAGCCCTCCCCGGCCCACCACTGGCTCTTTCATTTTTATTTATTTATTTATTTTATTTTCTGCATTTTAGGAAAAGGTCTACAGAGTCTCACAACTAATTCTCCTGTTTACAGCCTCCCAAGTGCTGGGATTATAGGCACGCACCACCATGCCCAGTCTCATGCCCCGGAGGTGGGGCTGGCGGGGTGGCCCAGGGATCAAACCCCTGACACCTGCACCTGCTTGCAGGTGCTTTAATCCGTTGAGCTATTTGGCTGGCCCTTGGGTCCCTTGTTTTTGTAGCAAAGTTGTATTGGCGCAAGCCCTCCCTTCTCAAGTGCAACCTTTGGCTGGGCATGCGCATGCCATATCTGAGCAGTCACAGCAGAGCCCGCGGAGCCCACAGAGCCTGACCACTCAGTGCAAGGCCTCCAGGGAAGCTCGTCAGGGCCGCCAGTGTACTCTGGGTCCATACTTGCCCAGGCAGGCCTAAGCAGAAGACATCATGGGGCGCACCAGGCGCAGGAGGAAAACCCCACTCAGATCCACCTTGAACCCCAGAATACAGCAGCATCTTTGTAACCCTCTGGCGATTCAGATGCCGTGCTGAGCAAGCTGCTCCACGTGGGAGATTCCTGGTGCTTTCGCTAGACCCCGCGTGTCCCAGTGTTTAAGAGACAGAGAGCTGGACATTGTGGTGCACACTTGTGGTCCCAGCTACTAGCAAGCCCGAGGCAGGAGAACTGCACGCTCAAGGTTGCCTGGGGCACTCAGTAAGGCTCAGTCTCAAAGAAATGGAAAGGGCTGGGGGTGTGGCTGGGTGGCTGAGTGCCCTTGGGTGTGCCACCTCCAGTGCTGCAAGGGGCCGCCACAGCCTGCACACCCGTCATATGTGTGTCACCCACCCACACACCGGCTGCAGACTGGGGCAGGAGGGAGTTAGCCCCCCCACCTCAGCGCCCCCAGGAAAGCAGCCACCACACAGCCTCTGAACACATGAGAAGCTGTTTAGGGGCTCAGAAAAGTACATGACGTGGGCAAACCAGGCCGGAAGCAAACTTCTAACCACTCCCAAAGCAGTGTTCCTGGGCTGCAGAGCCCCAAAGCCGGCGCCTGGTGGGAGCGACAGCCAGAGCAGGGATCTGAGGGCGCCTTCTGCTTCCTCACACTCCGGCCCCAGGGCACCTGCTGCCACTGCAGCTGCACAGCGGGCACAAAGGGGACCTGCAGTGCCTGGACCCGAGGTGAGGACCCTTCCTCCTTGGCCCCAGGAGTCCAAGCCATGGTCTGTGAACTGTTCCCCTCTGTCCTCCTCCCGCTGGTCCTGCTCACAGCACAGTCCCAGGAAGCACAGGCAGAGGAGTCAGGTAAGGAAAAGCCCAGCTTCCTGGCTGTAGACCGAAAGGAGCCCAAAAGGGGACATTACAGGGGTGCCGGCGAGGGAAGCTCAGGAAGCGACGGCATCAGTCTGCCTCTGCAGAGGCTGGATGAGTTTACAAAGAGGAAGGCGTCACTGAAGCCACAGCTTTGGAGCTGGAGTCCAAAGGACCAAATAGAATTTTTAGTACTGAGCACTATAATAACCAGAATTAAAAACTCGCTGGACAGGGTCAGCAGTCAAATGGGGAGAGAGGAGTCGCGGCGCCTGACAACGACTTGCACAAATTGTCAAGTCTGATGAGCACACAGAAAGAAAAGATGGGACAAAGGGCTGCGGGACAATGCATCCAGGCCGCTGCAGCAGCCGCAGGAGAGGACGGCGCCGGTGTGTGTGTGCGTGCGTGCGTGCGTGCGTGCGTGCGTGCAGGGATTCGGCTCCGCGTGACTGCAGCCATCTGGGCTGTCACTGCCCTCTTGCCCGCCAGGTGACCCTGACAAGCACTCCAAGCCTTATGGGACAAGCAAGTCATCAAGACAACAGCTGAGCGTCTCGCACCGGCCACCACGCCACACAGCGTCTTTTTGAGATCGGGCACTGCCCCGGCCACAGCCCAGCGCGGTCCAGTTAGGATAGACTCTCTGCCCTGCGGGTCGGGTCCCCCGTCGTCCGCTGCCAAGACGCGCTCCTGTGCCTAGGCCCCATGCGCTGCGCTCTGCACGCCCGGCCCTGCCCCTGCTTTGGTCCTGGGGTACCTTGTAGCTGGTTCCACACACCAGAACCAGGTTTCTCTGAAACAGTACCCGAAATTGTTGAAGAAATAAAGGCTGAAAATGTAACCTCTCCCTGCCGCTGCTAGGCCCTGGGTGCTCCAGCGTTGCCTGCTGCTTGCCCTACTCCCCCACCCCCACTTCGGCCACTGGCCTTCCTTGGGGTGCTCTCTGGTGACCCCTCTCAGCAGACCCTGCTGCATTACCTGTCTCCATGGTTACTTTCCTCCCACACAGGTGAAATCTATGTCCATCACTGCCCTTGGCCGCTCCAGGGCTCCTGTTTGTCTGCTTTACCTTCTCTATCTGCCTCTGGTCATCTCTGTTCCAGAGAGGAGCAGACACCCCTCACGCTCCCAGCAGCCCTGCTTAGGGGCCCCCACCCTGTGGGCACCTGGCAGGGGCTCACCCTCCTGATGCAGTCCTCTTCCCGCAGGCGCTCCTCCACCAGTTGGATGAGCAGTGAGTCGGGGACTTTCTAAAAGAAAGATGACACAGGACGTTAGGCCAAAGCTCGCATCTGGGAGCTTGGGCAGGCACCAGGCCCCTGCGCACACAGCACCCCTCAGGAGAGAAGGGCGGGGCCCAGGCACCTCCGGAGAAGGGGGAAGGGGAGACACGGTCCCACAGGAGCTCGGCTCTGAGACTCAGGCCGCCTGGCTTTGCTGGAGGGAGGTGGCCTCCCCCTGCACTCCCTGATGTCCCCCCAGAGCCCCAAGCACTCCTGGGTGGGGCTTTCAGAATGTGTTGGGAGGTGGGGTCTAGGCAGAAGAGGGGTCCTGGGCACAGGACTGGGCAGGGTCACCCTCTCCCTGGTCTCCCTTCTCTCACGGCTTCCTCTGTGCTCCACAGACTCAGCCACGCCTTCCTGCGTGGACCCAGCTGACTACAAACAATGGAGCCAAAGGAAGCGCTCCTCCCCTGGGCTGTGAGAGCCAGGGATTTTGTCCAGTGATGATGAAGCTGACTGGGACACCCTGGCTGGACGTGGGTGTGCTTGAAGCCCACGGTGTTCAGTGGAGCCAGCTCTGGAGGCCGAGGACCTGCTGCAGGAACCTGGCACAGGCCCCACTGGCACAGGGCCAGCCTGGGAGGCCCTGAGGTGCCGGCTGCAGTGAGTGGGCTCAGGTACGCATGGCCGGGGCCTGGCTGCCCAGAGGAGGAGCAGGCATGGCGGGTCCTGTGCCCGGTGAGGACTCAGTGTGGGCGGCCGCCACCCTGTGCACCTTCAGTGCACCTTGTGCCTTCTCCCTCATGCAGGACCGGCAAGGAAGTAGCTCTGCCAGGGATGCCCAGGCCTGCCGGTGTCTCCCCTTCTTGTAAGACACACCACAGGGGCCCAAACCTGCCCCCATCCCCAACCACAACTCTGTCAGCAGACTGAAAAAAATAAAATACATTTCACACACTGAGGCTGTTGGGATTATGGGGCTTCCCGGCAAGCCCTTCCTTCATGGACCAGAGCACAGGCTCAAGCCCCACCCTCCCGGCAGGCTCCTCCCCCAGCTACATAAGAGCTGCTGCGGCTCCAGCCTGCCAGGTGGCCTCCAGCTTCTCAACCATGTTAGGTCTCATCGACCTGCCCAGTAGAAATCAGTAACAATATTGTAGCTTTTGCTTTTATTCTTTGTACCCACTTCCAGTAACACATCTCTCCACAATTCCCTTGGAGGAGTCCCTCTCTTGCCTTCAGCCTGTGTGCCTTAGGTAGGGCCACGAGGGCCCAGGGCCCCAAACTGCTTAGCAGCGTATGCTAACCTTCACCATGGTGATTTATTCAAAAATTGTCTCTGACCAGCTTCTGTGTTCAGGCTCAAGCCATCAGGGCAAACATAAACGGTCAGATCAGAAGCTGAGAGCATGTAAGAGCTGGAGCTGCAGCAGCCACTTTGCAGGCCTGAGGGGTGAAAAACCAAAAAGCATGCTCAGCCCTAGGAGGGTTTTTCCCTGGATTCGGAATCAGAAGGAAAAGAGCAAATGGCAACAGAATGGGGTGAGCATCTCTGCGGGAAAGCGGACTCGCAACACGCGCACTTGGAAGTTGTGGGGAACTATGGCTTCCATGAGGCAGATACCACAAGTAGAGTACAGCCAAGAAGAAGAGATTGAGTGGGTGATGCACCGAGAACCTTGGAGAGGTAAGGAAGAGGCCCACACCATCCCGCCCCCATGCGAGGCCTCCTGAGACCCCTAGTGACCCTACGACACTGGCACCACCGCCCTGTACTTCTTGCCTGGGTTGGCGGCCCTACCTGAGAGCTCTTGGTCCAGGGAAGGCCTGAGAATCTGAATTTCCAACACACACACAGGTGGTGTGACTTCGACCACAAGGGGACCCAGCCTGGAGCCATGGGCTCAGCCAACCCAGGCATCAGAGCCCTGGCCCATCTGCAGGGGACAGCTCTTCCTACTGGTGCCATCTCCTCCCTGTTCACAGGATGCTTCTGAGGATGGCAAGGGAGGGGACAGACAGGAAGTGACCCCGCCCCACCCCTCCCCTCCTCTCTCCTTCCCGGTGTCCCGTGCTGTCCCCAGGCAGGGCCAGTTTCCACCTGTGTTCTCAAGACTCATCGTCCCTCCCTCCGTGACAACACCCAGTGGGGAGGCAGCATCAGGGACAGGGGGTGCTGAGCAGGGACAGGGCCATGCAACCAAAGAACTCAACTTTAAAGGCAGCAGCTCAGGCAGGGATGGTGCCCCCCGCGGCCCACGCGGCAGGGGACAGGCTGGTAGCTTTGAGTGCAACCCATCCCAAGTGCCTCCCCACCGCTTGCTGCCACCGCACTGTCTCAGTGCCAGCTTTGATGTGTCACGTCAGCAGCAGGGTCTTCTGGGCTACTTCTCCAGGCCCTGCCAAGCTGTCTTAGTGGGAATCAGAAGCCCCTGTATAGAGCTCACCCCCTTCTCCTGCCTAGCCCTCTGCTAAAGCTTGGCTTTCCAGGAAGAGCTGGGGACAGGTGGGCAGAGCCAAAGAAGGCCCAGTCCCAGGTGCCAACACTAGCCCGAGCCTGCCAGGAGGCCCAGCAACACACCCTTGCCCGGAGGCAGGCTGGCTGTCTGCTGGCCCTGCCTGCCCAGGTGCCTGGTCCTGAGCCCTCACGTGGTTTCGTGCATGGCTCTGCCCCCGTGGCCTGAACTTCTTCACACTCCAGTGCCCTGAGCCTGCACTGCCTGTCCAGGCCCCACGCTTGGCGGCCTCGCATCCCTTGGTCCCCTTGATCCACAGTATGGACTTTGGAAGTGGAGTGAGGAGAGCCAGAGCCCAGCCACCCTGCTGCACCCCTGGCCTGTCACCCAGCCCCAGGGGCTACCCAGAGCCCCTCTGTGACATCCTGCATTGTCAGCACAGGTGATGAGTGGATGGCAACCAGCTCCTGGGACCTGGACACAGAGGCAGAAGTTTTCTGGGACAGGGATGAGGCAGGGAAGAGGAGGAGCGTGGAAAGAAGGGAGCAGAGGGGGCAGCCATGAGCTGGGCTGGGCTGGGGGTAGCGAAGGAGCCACCGGGTGCAACGTTCCTGTGGGTCTTCCTGCGGCCCTGGAGCCTGGTGGAGCTTCCCCTCCTCCTGGTGCCTCCTGGAGCCACAGGCTGGTGGGTGGGGCTGCAGGGCTGACAAGACAGTGGTGGGCTTGGAGCAGGAGCTGAAAGTGGGCTGATGTGAGCTGACTGACTGACGGGCACCAGCTGAGTGGGTCCGTGTGGTGCTTGGTGTGGAGGGCTTGCCGGGGCTCTGCCCGCAGCACAAGAGGAGAACTGGAGGGGAGGAGGTGCTGCGGGCTCAGCGGCAGGAGCAAGCCGCGCTGGCTTTCCTGACAGGAACTCGGCTCTTCCCATCTTCGGAGGCACTCGGGTCCTCACC
>NDGM010905696.1:0-10250 GCA_002564305.1 Octomys mimax
TTTTTTGCATATTTATTTATTTTGACATCAGTTATTTTAAAGAAAAAATATAAAAAACAATGGGTGTCTCGGGTAGTCCACTCTGGGTCAATTTTCTTAGGTAAGTGAGGTGAGTTTTCATTATTAATTGTAAAGTGTCTTTTATTTGAGGAAAGTTTTGTTGTGTTAATAAAATAATACTTTTGTTAAGTTGTTCAAAATAGCTTTGCATTACAGTTTTTATTTGTTCCATTTAATTGATGTATCATTCATTATATGCATTTTGGGTCTTCGTTCTTTATTTCATTACTTTTCCCCCAAATTTGTCCATTTATTTCTTTTTAACTTCTAGAAATTTTCTCTTTCCTTTTTTTTTTCTTTTGGAACGAGGGATTGAACTCAGGCCCTCGTGCTTGCCAGGTAAGCACTTATTCTACTGAGCTATCTCTCCGGCCCCAACTTTCTTCTTCCTATATTTTATTTTTCTTGGGGTATTATCTGTTACATTGTTTGCTGTGTTTGATATCCTATCTGATTTAATGTGTTTATCAAAGTATTTTAATTTTCTGAGTCCCTTTCAAATTACCCTGTTTTCCTCTCCTCCTAAATGTGTTCTTTCTAATTATTCCAAAGCTTTTTGTGAATATTATTTGTTATTTTTCATAAAAATTTGCATCATTTATTCTTTTGTATTGAAATATTAAATATTTTAAAGTAAAATGTCTTTGGGGGCATATTTTTCTGGCAGGCTTTCCTATACTATGAGGATACAATTTTGTTTCTTATTTTCTTTTTCCTTATTATAAATGTGCATTCAATTTAACCATAATGTTTTCTTTTTTTAAGACAGGGTCTTGCTACAGGCTCAGGTTTGCTATGAGCTCATGGTGTACCCCAGCTTCTCGGTGCAGCTCAGGCTGCCTTGAGCTTACTTAGTAGCCCAGGCTGGCCTCTGGAACTCTCAACCATCCTCCTGCCTCAGCCTCCCAAGTGCTGGGATTACAGGTGTGTGTCACCACGCTCCCGGGTTCCTTAATGTGTTTTTTTGTTATGTGTTTATAAATAAAATTTTTCTGTACTTTCAAGAGGAAAAATGTGTCAAGAGAGGCCTCACTTCTTAGCCATAGAGTTAGGTCCCTAACTTAGATCACATTGCAAGCCTTTATTTGCCCCAACTTTACTCTGAACTTTCTCTTCCTCTTTCATTCCTGTTTCTTGTCTTGCTTAATATGGATTCCACTACCATAAGATTCTACTCTTAACACTTTTTCCTCAGTGTGTGTAGGTTCTATTTGACGGGAGTTTAGTCAAACTCTTTAATTAATGATCTATAGGGCTGAGACTCCTTAGACACCATTAGGCCACTTCATGTTTCAACATTTTGCTCCTCACTAGGGTCCTTCAGAAATCCTGCATGGTTTTAGCTTCTGTTTTTAGATTGACCTGTTCTACTTCAAATTCCAGTGAGTATTCTGTGGCAGTTTCTATGTTTATTTTTCTATTTTTTATGTATCTAGTACAGAGTTTCACTATGGAGCTCAGACTCATAATGATCCTCCTGTCTCAGCCTTCCCAGCCCTGGGATTACAGGTACACACCACCATTCCCAGTCTTGGTGACCAGCTCAGCATGCACAGGGCAGGGCCAGCATGGCATGTGGTACTGAGGAGCGAACTCAGGTCCTTGTGCTTTCCAGGCAGGTGTTTCGACCACTGTGCTATTTCTACAGCCCTTCATGTTTATTTTTCTTAAAGTTATCAGACTGTTCCCTTCTACTTCCTGCTACTAATGCTTATTTCTTCTGCGCCTCAGTGCTCCTTATGGCGAGCCTTTGTCTTCTCATGTTAGGGGTTTGCAAAGCTTTGCTGTAGATGCTGCTCGCTACTCTGTTTTTTGGTATTGTTATGCTTGTTTGGCTGTTTCTGTGGGCAAATTAAGGAAGATTCCAATACGATGTCATTAGTACCAGATCTTTATTAGAATCTTTTTAAAAAACTGTCCATTTTATCCCATTAATTAACTTTATGCATTTTTATTGGTTTGATCTGTACTTTGCAAAACAATAGTCTACACCAGTGATGGCAAATCTGTTAGTGACTGAGTGGTCAAACTGCAACTCAAACCCCACTTATTTATTGCAAAGTGCCAATGCTACAATTAAAGCTGAGTACTGAAGTTTTACTTTAGATAAAACAATTGGTAGGTACCCAATGCTTAGCTGCTGGGGTGACCTGGCTCGTGTGCCCACAGAGAGGGCTCTGCGTGCCATCTGTAGCATGCGTACCACCAGTTCTGCACTGCGGGTCTACATAGTCCACAATTGTACATGATGAAGTTTATTGACCTGTGTTGAAAATACTGCACTTGCAAGCTATTCTCATTGAAAATGTTTTAGCGACATTCCCCCCTCACTGGTTCTCATCAGTATCTAATTTATACAAAATGTAAAAACATCTCTGAATTGTATAGATGGATTAAGTGGGACTAATAAATTTATGTGTGGAGTATATTGTTTGCTAAACCCATTAGTCCCTTCAGCAAATCTCTTTTATGTTTGTATTGAATAACCATTGGTGTACATTGAGGCGCATTAAAATAAATAGCTGTATTTACCATAAGTGTGTTTTAAGGGCATATTTTTAATATTATTATGTCCTCTTTATCCATCAGAAAAATTTTTCCCATTTTTCAGTATGAATTGTCAAATGTCTTCATTATTATTTGACAAACACACAAACAACTTATCAACATTTTAATGTACAAATAATTCAAACAAATTGTTAATGTCTATACTCAGGATTTCATTAAAGCCAGAATTATTCTAAAATATTAGTATTAAGCTCAAAAATCTTATAAAATTGATGTAGTAAGGTTTTCAGTTAGATTTTTTCTTTCATGTATCTTTTTCTTCATTACTTATAAAACACTTTTGCCTGAGGCTTATAACAATAAACCTGAAGTAATAGAATGTGGATAGCTGATATAATAGTTCCTTGATTGAGTACAATGTTTTATATTTTCAATTATAAAAACTCTAGTTTCTCTGTATCAAACAATAACATACTTTCCCTTTTATTACTTGCATTAGTTTGCATAAATCTGAATGATTCTTAGGAATATTATGTCTTATAGTGTTACTCATTGAACATTATTTATGTCTTGCTATCTTTAAGATAATGAGATTTTGAAATGGTTGATTCTGTTCTATTTCAAATGGAAATATTCCTTTTGTGCAACTTGAACAACCAGAAGCGTTACCCCGCTAAGTATTAACGAAGTTGAAACTTTGTGTATTTTTCAGAATGGCGTTACATTTTTCTCTTCTGATTACAGCCTTGAAAAACAGCTCACTTTGGCTTTAAAGAAAATAAAATTACATTATGAATTTGATGACTAAAGTAAAAATTCAAAAGGTGTTTTGATTTTATAATGTACTATCTGAATTCAGGATTTTCCAGATAGAGCAAAGGCAAATCAGCCTAATTTTAGAACATTTTTTAATCATACAGTTCCCTAAATTCACCTGAGCCTTCTGAATACCGAGATGTATGAATAACAATGATTCAGACTTTGATTTAGGGAAAGAAGTTTAAGGCTAGAGTTTTAGAAGGTGGGACAGGAATTGGTAAGCGCTGTAGGACTTCAGTTCCATTGGGTATGGAGCAGTATGCAGAACTGGAGAAATAGAGGTGGAGGAAGCTCATGCTGGCCCCAGATCAGCCCTCCTGATGCTCCTGGAAAGTGTGGCTGGCACAGCTGTGTGCTCACTGCCCCAGGTAGCTTCTAACCCTGGGAACTCGGAGTGGGGTGTAACCCAGAGATGGGCATCAAGTAAACTCAATTGCTGGGGGGAAAGAGATACATACTTTGGAAAATTTATATCACGGCATTACTATTTTTCCATAAAATAAAAAGAATAAAAAATAAGATAGGTAGTGTTGAAGAATACAAGAATACAAATAAGAAGCGTGGTTTTGCTTTTCTCTCTTCTCATCATAAACTCGATTATTTTTCAGTCAAGTGGCCTCTTGACTCCTAGGTGTTGGTTCCAGGAGCTGGCACACTGACAGGTTTTGTTTTGTTCCTTGGAGAGCGAAGATCTTCATAAAAATGTGAGCACCCAACGTTAGGACCGTCCTGAGAATTCTTGTGTGGCTGCCTGCATGCAGGGATGTTGCTGATTATCTGGGATTAAATATGAGATGTGTTATGGTTTGTGTTATGTGTTCCCCCAAATCTCATGTGGTTTTAGGCCATTTTCGGTGGTGGCTGAGTCTAGAGTATATGATGCTGGGATTAAAAGTGTATGATCAATTTACCGCTTGGATTGGCACCACCCTAATCTGAGCAGCCTGGATAGAGTTCAAAATGAGCAGAAAGTTGGGGTTAAGGTCGGTGGTTGATTTTTGTGGGCTTGTGCCCACCATCCGCTGTGCTCTGCGAAGCCACCAGCCCTGGGGCCAGCTGATTATGGACTGAAACCTCTTCAAACTGTGTGCTAAATAAACCTTTCCTTCCTTAGCTTGGGGGGTCAGATAGTTTGTCTCAGCAATGAGAAAAGTAAGACAACATTATTCACAAGAGTCAAAAACACTTCAGTTCTGTAATTAACAAAAGCTCTGCTAGCAACTTCCAGTGAAGCAGAGCAGGTCGTAATGGTAACACTTTCTGCCTCGAAGATAATGCTTTATGACACTGAAAAATCTACTTGCAGACTGAGACTCTCATAAATATATATATATATATATATATATATATATATATATGCATGAAATACACTTACATTCTTCTGGAAAACAGGCTCTCAGTATATAGGGGGCATTAATAGCTGCCAGGAGTTTGTAGGAAATAATGAGAATAGATTAATCTTTCTTGTTAAAAAGGTTTGATTAATAAGAATTTTCTCAAAAGTGATGCCACAGATTTCCTGCAATTTAAATGAAGCCATAAACCATCCAAAAGATTTCTTTTTCTCAGCAAACAGTAATTTAGACTTAGACCTTAGAAAAGAACGTAGAAACATAAACCACATACCACCTTCACTTTCTAGGCAGAATATTGGCATGGCTTCATTGGTATTTTTCTTGTTGTAATTCAGTTTTACATTAAAGTCACAGATCCTCCTTGAGGCCATAATGTCAAGAGAAATAAATCAGGCACATAAGCTTAAGTGTCCCATGATTTCTCTCAGATGAGAAACCCAAACTATAACTAAAGAAGAAAGTAAAAGAGATAGTAAGAGATGGGGAGATAGGGCTTCCTCAAGGGAACTGGAGGTCAAGAGATTGAGGAAGTAGGGAGGGCAGGGGGAAAAGCACATGACCAAGTGGAGCAGGATGTGCTACCCATGTGCCAGCTTCCCACAGGACTATAGCATTATGTGTTGCCAACATGCACTAATACAAAATCATGGGCAAAATGATTACGTACTTTATTTTTCTTAATGCTCCTCAAAAGCATCAAGACTTTGTAGAATGGCATTGAGTTGCATATGTTTTATTTTATATGTATATTTAAATATATATATTTGGCACAGGGTCTCACTATGCAGTTCAGACTCGTAGTGATCCTCCTGTCTCAGCCTCCCCAGCACTAGGATTATAGGCCTGCATTACCATGCCCATCTTGGTGGCTAGCTCAGCATGCCCAGGGGCAGCGCTGGTGTGGCGTGTGGTGCCAGGGATCAAACCCCAGTCCCTGTGCTTGCCTAAGCAGGCGCTAGTCCACTGAGCAATCTTGCTGGCCCTTTCATATATATTTATTATTTTTACAATTGTGCTGGAAAGTTCTATGAAGATATTTTGTTTCCTCTCTTCATGTGTATTTCCATGTCCAAAACTGAACAAGACACGTGGTATGTATTGCCTAAAAGAATGAATGTTAGAGAATAGATGAAAATTCTAAAGGAGTTTCCTGAATGTTTCCTCTATAAGACATAGCATGCAAAATAGTGATTATAAAGAGTAAAGGCTAAAGAAACAAGGTCTTTCTTTTACCCAGGAGACTTAGATAGTTTAAAATAAGAAATAGAATCCCATCTCATGGGTCTATCTTTTATCTTTGCCTTACAATGGATTTATATTTTCTAACATGGAATGCGTGTTATAAGAATGTAGTTTAAAAAGAAAATTATTTTCAGTGGATCAGTATTAGTGCAAGCAGTTCTATGCATTATTCTGTGGCTTGCATGCCCAGAGCTTTCCTTCATGCTAATGGAACCACAGCAGCAAGCTCAATTTCTCTATGACTTGAGCCATTCCCGTGGCCAAGAGACACTGTATGTTGCATGGTCTCAGACACTTGAGCGCATCGTTTTCTATTTGGGCTTAACTTATTTCACCAATGCAATAGCACTGGTGAGGTAAAATTTTTGAATCTCTTTTCACATATGATATATAAACACATAATTTAAATATTGAACTATTTACTCTGGATACTACTGAAGTCAGGCAGAGGTTACACATTAGAACAACGCTTAGTGCCCAGTAAATGCCACTTAAACGTTACCTATGAGGAGTGCTCTTTAGGACGCACTATTCACTTGCTTAATGAAGCATTCAATAAGGACTTCATTTTAAAAAGAGTAACCAAAGTGTGATGCAGCACCTGAATTGGGAGCAAATGTTGAATGGAGAAATATAAGGGGTGTATTTTTCTAGATATCTTTATTTTATTTATTTTTTAGTGTATTTAGTACAGGGCCCATAGGGTCTCACTACGTAGATCAGACTCACAGTGATCCTCCTGTTCTCAGTCTCCCAAGCACTGGGATTATAGGTGTGCAGCACCATGCCCAGTCTCTAGATATCTTTAATCTACACTAGGAGCTCAAACAATTTCAGTAGCAAGTTTAAAGCATGATTTATTACCTTATTGCCTTTTAAAGTTTGATTTGCTTCAGTATCTTCCTTTATAGCATGGATACAGTAATATTTATGTTTCTAAATCATATGACAATAAACAGCCATTATTAGTAATATAGTTTTTGCCACTTATTCTTCCCACCTGTGTTATGCCTGTGTTTTCTCCCTGTGCAGACTTTCTAACTAGTAAACTTGTCTTCATAAAATACCCTTGGTAGCTCACGCAATAGCTCACACAATGTTGAAATCTTGTCTTCGCTCTTATTTAGTTTTTTTAAAGTTAACTGTATTTTTTTTTTAGTTTTTTATTCATTTTAATGAGGAAAAAAGATGAAATAGCAGTCAGACAGTTTCAAAACAGGTTAGTAGGGCAGTTTCAATGATTAATACGTTGCATATTGTTGTCTTTCTAGTATCTTATTTAGTTTTTGAAGAGGGAAAACAATTTCTTATTAGTCCCTTAAAGCACTAACACTGTTTATAGGAAGTTTTGTTTTATAATGACCTGCTGGGGACTTCGCTTTGGTTTCTACCCAGTCCTGGTTGCGGGCATTTTGACTCCTACTTCAATTCATTGTGTCTACAATAATTGGGGAAGGTAATGTGCTACTTAAAACCAGAAATTCAGAGATAATGTATATAATATCTAAAAAGGAGGTGTTTGTGAAGCAGAGTAATACTTTTAGAATAGCCATACTAATTCTACTCTAAGAAAAGAGGTAGAAGGAAGATTATTGGATCAGTTGACCAAATTAGGAGAATGAGAGTTCGCTACATAAAACAACCTGTGTCAATTGCTGGAGTCAATAGCTCTACTGCGGCTAGGAAAGGGAACATCCCTTTCTATAGGAAGCACACACTGGGAAGGGAACGTGAAGTAAGCTATGTACCTGAAAGTGGCCCGGATAACACGCACGCACGCACCATGCACGCATGCAATGCACGCACGCACTCGCGCACACCACACAGAGTCAAACAAATGAAACAAACAATTGGCAAAAATTAGCAGTAAGTGGGCCGGCCAGATAGCTCAGCAGATTAAAGCGCCTGCTTAGGCAGATGGGGGAGCCGGGGTTCCATCCCTAGGGTCCTGTGCCGGCCCTGCCCTTGGGCCACACTGAGACTCGGCAGAGACGGGGCGTGGTGGAGCGTTCCTGTAATCCCAGCACTTGAGAGGCTGCAAACAGGAGAATCACTATGGGTCCGAACTGTGTAGGGAGACCCTGTAGACCTTGTACTAATTACATTTTAAAAAGGAAACAAACAAAGAAAGAAAAATTATCGATAAGTGAAAGACTATACTAAATATTTGCAATATTCTCATGTTTCCGCAATTTTTGTAAGTGTGATATTATTTTGAAATATAGTTCTAAAAATCGATTTGTATTTTAAAGTTAGTTTAAAAACTTAACTGCCAAAATTATTTTGATGAAAAAACATTTAGATAAAAATGAAGATTCTTTTATTAAATAATTTGCAAAATGAAACAAATCACCAGGCAGCATTATGCTTAGGATGTTTATTTTATTGCTTTAAATTTTTTTTATTCCTAAAAAGTAAGATACCCTTGACATAAGATTGATATGTCACTTATGCGTTTTATGTATTATCTGGAAAACATTGATTAAAGCATAGATAGATCAACTGATCAGAATATATATATATATATATATATATATATATATAATATTTTAAGGAAATTCATAAAAGTTATTGAATTGTGTTTTTTTCTGGTTACAACTTTTGTTATGATATTTTAAAAGAAAACCTTTAAAAATCAGTAAAACATTTTTCCACTCCATTTTTATTTCAGCGTTTCACTATTCGTTTTGCCTTTTAAGATTATTTACTATTGCTTCAGATCAATGTAGTTAAATGTAACAGTCCTCACATTAACTAAACGTAGAACTGAGAGGTTGCAAAGATATTGAAACATAACCTTTTTCTCCCATAGACATAAGATCCCTTATCTCTCGTAACAAACAAGTCTCTGTTCATTGATATTCAGTTAATAAGTGAATGTTTCTCTTCCATAATTTACATAAAAAGGTTTCAGTTGACCTTGCTCAATGACACATTGTGCTGACCCAGAGATGAAGGCCTGGATGTTATTCCTGGTGGGAGAAAACGGAAAATTATGAGCAATTCCAGCAATCCCAACAGTGGGAAAAAAGCCTAAAAGTTCCCTGGTACCTTTGTCTCATGGCCTGAAAGCTTCAAGGAGCAGTCACAATTTATAGGTGAAGGAGCAGGTTTATCACATTGTATAATTCATGTACAGTTGTCTTTACTCTGAAGTCTGTTAATAAAAGCAAATCACCTGCATTTTAATATCTAAAATATACTTTTCATTTATGAAATTATATTGTGAGAAGACCACCTCTACCCATATATACTATGAAATTTGCACAAAAGTGTTAAGTAACCAAATTCAATTATATTCTCATATAAAAGTTAGTTAAGGATGAAGTTAGTTAATTGAATTCTTGAAACTGTTTTGAAATCAGATGTTCTTTTTTATAGCTATTTGAAGCTATTTCTGTATAATGCAGTCATAATTTAAAAATAAATTTATACATTATCCTCTACTTAATTCCAAACAATTTCATTGGCGATTGGCAATTATGTTTAGTTTTATTCTGAACTTTAACTCGTAATGGACACAATAGTACAAATTAAAGGCAAAGATGTCACGGCATTAGGTGTCAATAACAAGAAAACCTAACTGATTATTGTAACTGTTATTTAGGGCATTGCAACACATCATCAACTTTAGCCATGTCAAATCATTTTTTTTCATGTCAAATCATTTTGTCTATTTTATTAGCATCATTTAGACACTGTCTCCAACAATTCTTTTCAGAGAAACTAAAAACTCCCATTCATCCATCAGTTAACTTTCTTATACAACTGGTTATTGTTCCTTAGTACAAAATAAAAACATCTTCCATTAAATTAGCCAAAAGCTGTGGCAGAGCATTTTGTTGTAGAATATCTCTATGTAAGTCTTTTAAAAGTACAGAAATTTACCCCAAACTTACAAGGTTAATTCTATTTTAAAAATAATACATTCCACACTATGGTTAATAGTAAAGACTGGTGGAGCAGAATCAATATAGGAGAATTAGGGTTAGAATATTTCCCATAGGCCTGGCCAAATAGCTCAGGGGATTATAGCACTTGCTTAGGTAGAAGCAGGGGTTGGGAGTTTGATCTCTGGACCTGCTGGCCAGCCCTGCCCCCAGGGCACGCTGTGACGGCAATTGAGACTGGGAGTGGTGGTGGTGGTGGTGTTATTGTTACCTGCAATCCCAGCTCTTAGGAGGCTGTATACAGGTGGATCACTGAGTCTGATCTAGTAGTGAGACCCTGAACACCCTGTAGACTCTTCCCTAAAATACAGAAAAA